>WMED01002950.1:0-23131 GCA_019650415.1 Pipa parva
AATATACCGTACCAGTACCGTGTCCCAAAAATAAGCCCTAGCTGCAATAAAGTACTGAAATATACCGTACCAGTACCGTGTCCCAAAAATAAGAGCTAACTGCAGTAAAGTACTGGAAATATACCGTACCAGTACCATCCCAAAAATAAGCCCTAGCTACAGTAAAGTACTGGAAATATACCGTACCAGTACCATCCCAAAAATAAGCCCTAGCTGCAGTAAAGTACTGAAATATACCGTACCAGTACCATCCCAAAAAGAAGACCTAGCTGCAGTAAAGTACTGGAAATATACCGTACCAGTACCATGTGTCAAAAATAAGGCCTAGCTGCAATAAAGTAGTGGAAATATACCGTACCAGTACAGTGTCCCAAAAATAAGGCCTAGCTGCAGTAAAGTACTGGAAATATACCGTACCAGTACCGTGTTCCAAAAATAAGTACCGGAAATATACCGTACGGTACAGTGTTTCCCTGATAATAAGACATCCCCCAAAAATAAGACCTAGTTTGTCTTTAAGGACAAAAATTAATACAGGACCCTGTCATTTTTTTTCAAGGAAACACTGTAGTGCAGTGCTGTGGCAAAGACTCCAGGCTCCCAGCTGAATAGTCAAAGATGTAACCTTAGCATGTGCAGTCCTTCTATTAGTAAAGCAGTAGAAACTACCATTTTTATTGACTGACAGATGACAGCTCCCCTTTTAAAAAAATTTTTGGCTTAAGTAGAATTTGTTGCCCATGCAAAGGGTTAACATTTCAAATAGAGAATTTCTCTCTTTTACATCTATGCTTTGATATCTTTCTCTTTAAACTTTGCAAAAAATAAACATTGGTGGAGTTGACCTTTCGCGCTACAACATGCTTGCTAACAAGACTTCCTGCTGGAATTTCTTTTCTACCAATAATAAAATAAAATAAAAAAAACTAAGCACCTGACTTTAATGGTAAAAGTAAACAGCTGCCTAGAGAGACTTCAGCCTCCAGCAGCTGCTATAGCACTATATTTGCTACAGCATCCATGATATAGAAAGGTCATGAACATTTCCCTCAAGGCCTATTTTGAAGTTTTATATCTGAGTAAGATGTTTTGATTCCATATAAAGCGTTTCTGGTATATTGTAAAGTAGCAATGAGAACTTTGGGGCACTATTAAGTAAATAAAAGCTTTGTACGAGGCACCGCAGGTGATGCAGGTGCGTTTGTATCATGGAATAGTGGTTCATGAGGGAAAAAAAAGAAAACAAGACTGAACTTTTATACCCAAACATCTTTTTTATCCCCCTTTGTTCACAGAGTGCCGTGACATTTTGCTTCCAATGATTACCAAAGAACTGAAAGGATGGCTGGAGCAAGAAAGACATGATGCCTCCTACATTAAAGAGAAGAAATTCTGTGTGGATTTACTTAATAGCATTCTTGAGGTGCTAAGCTGTCAAGATGAAGTAAGTGCCAGAAGTGATGTATGGATTTTGCACACATGGTCACTACAATTTGGTAAAGGTTTTATGAAGCATCACGTTGAGTTGAATATAGAGAATGTTTAATGATGTGTGACAGAATGTGAGATGTATCCTCACATTCCTTGGCGCATGGCGCAAGGTTAACACTCTTGCTCAGACTACAAGTATGAGCACGACTAGGGCGAAATTAATTAATGTCAGAAGGCCAGCGGTCTTTCCAACTTTACCTAGAGAAATCACATTTGGTCTCCTGAGATTTCATTAGAGACCTCACGATTGAATTTCTCGATCTTGAGTTTTTTAAAAAAAATTTTCCATGGAAAGGTAGCCATACATTACATTAGTAGCCATGCTTTACATTAGTAGCATGGCTACCTTTCCATGGAAAATATTGAAAATTCGGGATCAAGAAACTTGATCTCCTGATCTCGAATGAAATCTCGTGAGGCTAAAACGAGATTTCTCTCGGTAAAGTCGGAAAGGCCCAGAGCGGTCTTTCCGACTTTAATAAATTTGGCCCAAATTTAAGTCTTTTTCCCCCACACACTAGACAGTACCAGCAATGCAGAGGGGCTGCATGTGCTTATCTCTGTTGCAAGCAATACTAAATTGGAGCAGATGTCATGTAAGGACATTTTGAGGATATGCTTCCATTTTTGGTGTTTCTCTTTTACTATGCATAATACACCACCACCCACCAGCATTTCTCATTAAATGAACACTATTCCCTTTGAATTGCTATGCATAAAATACATGATTATGCTGAGATGTACATGTTTGTAACTGAAATTGTTTATAAATATTGCATACATTCCAGATAACGTTTATAAGGCAATACTGAAACTCATCCGCCCACTGTTTATCACCAGCTGTGTTGATTAGAATGTTCAGTGCACCTGATGCTGATTGAACAGATACAATGCAGAGTCTAGTCAGGTTTTAGTAAACTGACACTACAAACTCCTAGGGACTTGACTAAGTGGTCTATTGCTCTAATATAGATTACAATAGGATTGTAACTGTATTATCAGTAGATTTTGGTGCATTATTTACTGTTTCTGTTGTTCCTTACCATTATATTTTTTGATTGTGCTTTCATTGCTCTTACCATTTGACCAGGGGAAATACAGTAACAAGATTGGATAGAATGCATATTGTGATTATAACAATCTATTAATATTATTAATTTTTATTAATCTATATGTATTCCCAGTACATTAACAGATAATCATGTACTATGCAGATAGCCATACAGCTTGTATATTTCATAGCTTGCAATTGATAAAAGGGTGATCTGGTTACATCAAGCCTTTAAAAACAGTACCTAAAAATTGGCAAGGCTCACTTGCATTATTATGGATAGTGATTTCTTACTCACAAATAAGATTAAAAGATGATCAAATAATATTCCACAATGTACAGTATTATACCTTAGAGATTTTTGCTCAAAGTTAGATTTTTTTGACAGTTGCATCCTGACTTTCTTATCAACCTATTTTGCCCCAGTCTTTAGCATTGTTCTTATGGGACCAAGGCAACACCTGGTACTACTGTTACCAACTAGGGCATGTCTGGGCCCTTAAACTGTAGCAGCACTCTGGCTCTAGTCTTGTAAGCACTTATATAGTCTGTAATTTAAGCAATTGTAACAGCCTGTTAGAGATAAGAACTCTGAGAAGTACTGGGGTCTGGGTTTCTGGAGAGCCCGGTTCACTCTGGTATTCACCAACACCCTTTTGGTCATGGCAACAATTTACAATGAGGCTCTCTTATTCGTAACCTGCTAAGGGATTTGGATTGTTTTGTCTCTCCATTTTATTTTCTCCTTTCCTATTCCCCTCTTCTCCATCTGGGGCATGTCTTAGAGCATATTCATTTTATATCTGAGAGTGCCTTTACAAGGTATCTATCTGACTGGATCTTCATGCTATAAGGCCTGTTTCAGTACATTTCCTACTCTGCATTTAAGTTGACACAGATTCTTCTGCATCTGATGATTTTTTTTGTGCATTTTATACTTTATGACTGTCCTTAGCTACTGGTCTTTTAGCAAATAAAATAGATCTGCAGAGTAACATGTTATGTATTTGATTATCTACAGGCATGTAAGCCAAATAAGTGTGGCTACTAGGCATTGTGTATTATATTATTATCTGATTATCTGCTGATCATGCCTGTTGAACAACTGAACCCTGGCTACAAATTAATGGATAACATGGTTGTCTAGCTGATGGACAATGAGCAATTTAAATGTAGCCACATAGCTGTGTAATGTAACTGAGTAGTTTTTGATCTCCTAGAAAATATCTGGTGCTGTTGAACAATGACTAATGTAAATGGTTATCTGTAGGTCTGTGAGTAAATGAACTGTGAACAACCATGTGTAATAAGACTAATTAGCTGCCAACTCTTCTAGTAACTGAACACTGGCTACTAAGGAATGTGTCATACAGTTGGCTAGCTGTTGGTCAAAATTTAAATTATGTTACAGAGCAATATGTAATGTAATGTAATGTAATGGGTAGCTGCTGGTCATTAAGCAAATTAGCTCTGGCTTCTGAGCAGTGTGTAAGGTATCTGGCTATCTGCGGATCTGTAAGAAATACATTAAAGGTTTGCATTGTTAAGGGGGTATGCCTTAAAGAGATGTGGTTTAAAAAGGGTAGGGCCTATTTTAAGGATGACACCACAGGGCTTTAAGAAGTATAGAGGGCATATGCATGGGCTGTGTTCCAAGGAAAATGCCTTACCAAAATGATATAGCTCCAGGGGAAATTTTACAGTCACAACTGTTATTAGTCTTGTGCTTTTATTAGAGTATTGAGAAGAGTACAAGTTGATACCCCTCCACCACTTTCACCCAACTAAATGTTTCAATGAAACAGCTGATGTCCAACTGATTAGAATCAATGATGGGTTGAAGATTGCAATAAGTGGGTAGAAATAAACTGGAAACTGCATAAATTGTGTCATGGATGGTGGGTACTGCATCAGTAAGGCATTGGTGGATGCTCTGGCATAACCTGGGTCATTAATGGTTGACATTTGTTTAAGTGGGACATTGTTGGACAAAGAATTAATTGGGACATCAGTTAAGGTAACTGGATTAACTGTGGAAATAAAGGTTATTCAATAAACTGTAGCAATAATGGTGGTCCTTCTGGGGTGTTAATAGAGGGTACTTTGTTTTGTTTAAGGGGCTTCATGTCTAAAAATTGTGGTTTGTTGATTTTTGTCCAACTAGAGTCTTGAAGAAACTGATGTATCCATCATGGTGGAATGATAATGTGGGCTTTGCTGCAAATAAAAATGGACCAACATTTCTGGCACTATCTGAGGTCTATGGCATTTTGAATTTATAGAATTATTTTGTGTAAAATGGTTGAAACTTTTATTTTTGGTGAAAATACAATTTTCTACAAAAGTGTGAAAAATCACACTCCATTTGCTCTTGATCATACGTCTGTGAGCAAATTGCATAAAGTACTAGTTTTTTTGGAACAAACGTATATATTATTTTCTGTCATTTCTGGCTAACTCAGAAATGACATTATTTCAGAACTTATGGCACCAGTGCCACCTTGATAAACGGCTCTGTTTCAATTACCCTAAGTGTCCTTGAACAGATATTTTAGAAGAGGTAAAGTAACAATACTGATTACAGTAGTACACTCATAAAGTCCTGCTGCAGCAGAAGGTTGTGACAGGAATAATGGAGGTTCCAATTGTGGCCGGATAACCGGGATATATGCCAAGGTGCCAGATGCTGTTATTGAATGTATTGCTTTTAGTAGACTTTTCTCTTTGAAATATAGAACATGACAGAGTAGTTTTGATTTCTGTTAAAATGATATCATGTATTACTTGAAATTCTCTAATTGGATTTATTATATTGAAATCTTTCAAAACTAATGTCATTTCAGTTTATTCCCTTTCTTTTTGGGAGAGTGAGAAGCTTTCACGTTATACAAGATTTTAGCAATATATCTCTGTCTGCTAGTCTACCTATCTATCTCTAAAATATGTACCTTGATCGACATATTTCCTATTATAATTTATCTGAAGGGGGCCTCTCATTGTGTAGTATTTGATATTACATGGGGTAGTTAGAAAGAAACACTTTTTTGAATATAGGCTGGAGAAAACTATATTTACTGGGGCATGGTTTATGGTTACCATAGTTACCAGGGCTTAGGTGAACAATTAGCATAAACTGGGACAATAATGGTGGGCTCTTAATTAACTAGGACTTTGTGTCAGGAATTTCCCTCGCTGGTCCAGGTGTGCTGGCTGCAGGTGTCTTGCATCGGCTGGACACCACTTCCTGCGGGAGTTGAGCCGGGAACCTGCTGCACTCCAGGTAGCAGTTATACCGCTGCCTCATTTGAGTTTTGGGGGGTTTATTCACTAAAGTTCGAATTGTTGCATATACTGTAGGTGTGAGTTCACCAGATAAAGACAGTCGCAATAGTCTGTTACTGTCGCAGTCACATCTTTGTAATGAGAATATTATCGCAGTCCTGACTTTATTATGGGAAAATTGTCGCGACTTTACAATGGGGAAATTGTTGCAGATTTGCTATGGGAATCCGCTGTTTGCGAATTCGACAATCAAATTTGCACTTTAGTGAATAACCCCTTGGTCTGTAGGCATGTGTTTCCAGGTGAGCTGTTCAATGCATTGGTGCTGATCTATGCCTGCACACTTGTAATGGTTTACACTGGTGCTTCCTGTTTGTCATTATCCAGGCCTATAAATAAATATAAATAATTTTTCTCCAGTGTTTGCCTAAGCTGATCTTCCTGATTGTGTAGTGCTGCATGAAGTTCTCATTTGCAGTTTTTCGTGTATCAGACCATAGCTCATCCTGAATTCATTGTTTTCTAGAATCTCTGACTTTTGGCTTTGTTCTGACTATATTTATCTGCTTTCTTAGTTTTCTGATCCAGCTCTCTTGACTAAATCTTTGCTATATTCCCTGGTACCTTGGTTTGGTTCTTGCGCACTCCTGTTGGGCTTCTCCGGTGCCCTAGCATCTCTGCAGCAGGAAATCTGGGGCATCAAAATAGCATCGGTGAATACCAGAGAGTTGGAGTTTCCATCCCAGATAGTTCTGCTGCTGGTTCCTCCTTGGGTCCAGTTTCTGGTAGTAACCCTACACTAGTAACTCAATTGCAGGCATTACATGAACTGGAAAAAAAACCCCCAAAAAATGTTGCAATATTGATGTGCTTTCTGGGGTATTAATAGAGGGAACTCTGTTTTTTTTTTAAAGGGTTCAATGTGCTTTGTTGAATTTTGTTTGTCTCCTGTCAGGGCCAGCTATGAATATTACCAGGGTCTCCCAGTTGCCCTGTATGTTTGACTAATGAATATTAAAAATGTGTCCTGGCAGGGCCGGATCTACCTGTGAGTGATGTGGTGCCCATCTCTAAACTTGACCTCCTCCCCCCCTTGCCCCGCGCTCTTCACTCACCTCCAACAGCATTCCAGCAACGCACCTCCTCTGATGAGGTAAGTTGAATGCGATGGCTCTCTTTACTGCTTCAGGTCTTGTTGGCTGTATTCGGCAGCTGCTGGCAAGACCTGAACATCTAAGGAGTGCCGTCACATTCAGCTTACCTCATCAGAGGAGGTGCGTCGCTGGAATGCTGTTGGAGGTGAGTGGAGGGCGCGGGGCAAGGGGGTGTTGCGAGGCAGCAAGGGGGGGGGCAATAGGGCCAGAACCGCCCCTGTGCCCTGGGATAAAGATTCTATACAGGAGGCTACTCGAAAAATAAAATACTTTATCCTACAAAACTGTTTCTGTTTCTCTGAATTTTTCAACCAACATATGAAATGCTGATCATTATCACCTAGTGGTCATACCAAATATTGATATTTGATTTAGATTTCTCTTTTGTTCATTCACTTTGCATTTTGTTATCTGATAAAATAAACTATTGCTACTTTTATTTTTAAGCCATTAGTTCTGCAGATTTTTTTTTTTTTTTTTGGACTTTCTATACCCTTTAAGTAGAATATTACCAAATAAATTGTGTCTCTACGACATCATTGTTCAGAAAAAATATTAGAATCTGTGTTAAAGACATGAAAATTTGGGAATCTGGTGAATGCAAATCACAGCTAATTTCAGTAAATATTGGCTATTAAATGTACATAAATTAAGCAGTGAATAAGGTAATAATACACATGGGGAAATGATAGCAGACTTCTGAAATAATATTTTGCTAAATACTTTAATTTATAGTGGAATTTATGATCACTTCTCCAAATCTACAACTGTTGTCAGGTTCCAGCTGTTCCTCATACAGAAATGAGCAAAAATCTTACAGTTTATCTGTATGGAATGTACAATGTTTTACATAAAATCAGCTAGTTAAAGAAAAACTATACCCTTATCTGCAGCAGTACTAGCAGTAGAGTGATAAATTTCCATCTCACAATCCTATACCCAGGATCATGAGATGAAAAGCTCCCCAATGCGGCTCATTTCCTCCCTCTATGTGTCATAGGTCGTCACATACTACCCTCTCCCTTCATTATTACGTTGAAATGGCCACTAAAGTACCTGTGCAGAATGGTTTTTGCCAGAGATCTGACATCTGTTCTATTGTTTAAACAGTCTTCAACATATCATCACATTCAAGATATTACCATAGAACTTCTGAGAACAGTTAACAGAACAGTGATCATGATGGAAAGAGATCAGGATTTAACTGTAAGTAATTCATTGTTTTTGTATATTGTGATTTTGTTTGAAATTCTTTCAGAAGTGTTTACAAAGTATATAAAAAAAAAAACATCTGGGATTCAGCTCGAAATTCACACAAATCTCATCGTTTTACTGAAACAAATAATAATGTTTTTGAAGAATATTTCTTGTTTTTACTTAAACTGTGCTAGGCACCTAAAGCTTGCTTCAGATTTGAAAGCATTTGAATTGTATCAACTTCAAAAAAACAAACAAACATATTTTTCAATGTTATAGAATTTAAGCTACCCATGAAGTTTTCTTCTAACACTTTCCAAAACTGATAAACATCAGTTTCTGCTTTTCAACAAGGTATTACCATAGTGGCAAAATACCTTTATCAAGTTCCATATATGCCTTCATACCGTTAAAAGGAAGCTGTGGCCAATTCTTGCATTTCCATGTAGGATAAAGGTATTTAATTAGAGACTTGATTAAAGGACACACTATAGGCAGAGTACAAGAATATATATGCTTTACTATACCTTAGTGCAGCGGTTCTCAACCTTTTGAGAACTGCGACCCCAGGCGCTGAAGTCATGGTGTGACGTTTTGCCCGTACGTCATCACGTACGAGCATCACGTGATGAAGTTCGGGCAATCATCATCACGTACGTGCGTCACATGGTGACGTTTGGGCGAAATGTCATCACGTATGCGCATCACATGGTGACGTTTTGGGCAGACGTCCCCAGCAGGAACCCTTATAAGAAGGGTCCTGCGGGCGCTTCAGGGCTTAGCAGCGGTTCTCGACCCCCGTGGGATAGTCGTGCAACCCCAGGTTGAGAACCGCTGCCTTAGTGAGAAGCCCGCTGTGTCATCTGAAATCACCTGACCAGTTTCACCAAAAAAACTCTAAAGTAGTGCTAACTTAGAGTTTAGGCAAAATTGGCTGAGGGGCGAGGTACCTTTTTGTCACGCGCACATTTCCTGGTTTGGGTGTTACCAGTGCTGCTTATTAAAATGCTTCAGATGACATAGCAGGATTCAGTAGAAATGCTTCTCACTAAGATATAGTAAAGTGTGTGTGTGTGTGTGTGTGTGTATATATATATATATATATATATATATATATATATATATATATGTGTGTGTGTGTAATCTGGCTATAGTTCTCCTTTTAGTATTTTGAAGGTGTATAACACAGTGCGGGACAAAATAGCTTGTATGACGATTGGTTTTACTTATGCACGGATACTGCATTAATCCTCTCTTACATAATTGAGCTACCTGTAGTAGCAACAACATTAAATTAACACTAAATCAGTTTTATACTGGAAAAATGAAAATAGAATATAATATAGCAGGCAACATTTTAATATCAATGCGCTCTCTATAGCAACAGCTGCAAACTGGCACAAGGTTCAAAATGTATTTTTTTTCCTAGAAAACATGAAAACAGAATACAATAAAATGTTTTTTTTTTTTTTTAAATAATTAATTTTGCCTTTTGCTCTGTTAAATACACTTCTGTACCAAAATCTAAAGACCTGCTATATAACTATCTTACATTGTTTATTTTTTCATTTTCGCTATATTTTGCATTATCTTTTTGGTAAACAAATGAGTGTTTATTTTCTGAATTCCTATTCATTGCATTTTTATCCTATTATGCAATCTTGCCCTCTGGCTGCCCAAATCTTGTTATTAAGAAAAAAAAAAAAAATTCTCACCAAATAGACCCTGTTGAGAAACTGAGAATTACATTTTTAATTGAAGAGTAAAACTGTTGCAAAGGTCACTAGAGCTTCTATGATGCATGGAATTGAATTCAGTATAGCTTTATTGTATGAAATACACTGGTACCTTGAGATACGAATTTAATTCATTCTATGACCAAGTTTGTAACTCGACAGCTCGTATCTCAAACCAACTTTCCCCATTTAAAATAACAGAAATGGAATTAATCCTTTCCAGCCCCTATGGCTTGTATCTCAAAGAGGAAAGTGGTTCGAGCTTATATCTCAAGAAATTCATATGTTGAGCAGCTTGTATCTTGAGGTTCCACTGTATATATTTATATATCGTTCCAGCTGACATTCACAATCTGTTGAAATACACACAACCACAAACACAGTGGTGGGGAAAGGTTTCTATGTATTGATTTGTAAAAAACTGTTGTGCAATCCCAAAATTATATACAATTGAAATATTTATATATATGTACACATGGAGAGTATATGTGAAGGGTTTGTTTTGGTCTCTAATCCTTCTAATAAATCCCATTTGTTCATTAAGCCTACATGTCACTAACACAATAAACCTGCAATATTTTTCTTCCAAGCCACCTACTTTATTTCTGCTTCTTTCACATGAATTATTTGACAAGTACTTGGCAGTCTTTGTTACAATTTACCTCCACCCCCTGCTGAGGAAGCTGTTGCCCTGGGCATTAACTTCTTACAGAGCATGTGTGAGAACAAGCACTGAGTGTATGGTTCATTGATATTCACAGTTGATTGAACCTTGTGACATTGTCCAACCAGTCAAACTATATATGTGATGAAGTATGAGGGTTCATTAGCATAATAATGAGGATCTAGTATATTGGCAGTGAGACACTAGCAGATACTATTTGCTTCATAATATAGCAATTCAGGCTGGCAGATTAGATTCAGCATATCATTTATGGTTAGTGTACATTAGTTTTTCATTAATCCAGTTTAACATCCTACAATTTTTCTGATCTCTTGTTTCTTGGTGGGCTCTTATTCTCTTGTTTCCTAGTAGACCACTGATTGCTTGTTTCCTTGTGGGCTCTTATTCTTTTGTTTCCTAATAGACCCCTGATTCCTTGTTTCCTGGTGGGCCATTATTCTTTTGTATGCTGGTAGACCCCTGATGATCACCTCGGTGGGCCCCAGTACTCCAATCCAATACTGTCTGGAACTCTGTAGCACACAGAGTGATTTAAACAGCTTCTAGATGGAACAAAAATAGATGTGATTAGAAAGATTTAGTAGATATAATACATGTTTTGTTTGTTACCAGTCTCTTTGTTATAATCAATGTTGGTAGATTTACATTGATTGATTTAGTAAAAGCAAAGGTACTCAACTTTTGGTTGAATATCTTTATTTGTATTTTTGTAATGTATGGTGCTGTGGGAACAGGTAAACCATCCTATTTTTAATCAAACAAGAAAATAATCCAGCATGAGGGAAAAATACAGTGAAAAACTATGAAAATATATATATATAGATATATCTATTTTATATATATTATATATATATATATATATATATATATATATATATACAGTATCTATCTATCTATCTATCTATCTATCTATCTATCTATCTATCTATCTATCTATCTATCTATCATGGTGTGTTACGCAGTGTGGAGGCTCGGTGTTTAGCACTGTTCCCTTGCAGAGCTGGGTTTTGGGTACAATTCCACCCTGGCCTTCATCTGCATGGAGTTGGTATATTCTCCCTGCACCTGCGTGGGTTTCCTCCCACAATCCAAAAACATACATCTATGTTTGTCTGTGTGTGTGACTGAATAGGGAAACTAGATTGTAAGCTCTACGGGGCAGGGACTGAAGTGAATGACGAATCTCTGTAAAGCACTGCGTAATATATCAGCGCTATATAAAAATGAATAAATACAAATTTATCAGTGGGCAATAACACAATTTGAAATTACTGGGTAGTTTGTTATAGATTCATGCAATTAGAAATATGCCCCGTTTTGCCCATTGCTGTATTCGTATGTATGTAATTTAATTTAGACTGTGTACATATATTAATATGAACACATTCTCATTTCTCTTTCCAAAGAATGTTGTGTGCTGACCAGGTCAGAAATACTTCAAAGTAAAATCCAACACGAGCAAGCTTATTTGTATTAACAAAGGGATCACAATTTAAATACAATATGAAGGTATCTTCCAGGAAAGATTTCAGTGACAAAGCATGGCCGTTATGAAAATAAATAGGTTATACACTGCTTCTTAGAGTCGACAAAAATCAAAGTCGAAATAACTGTTCAGATATGTTTTTGAACATGGATGATAATGGAAGTATACTTTAACATCCCTCTCACTCATAAAAGTTTTAAAGCAAGAATATCAAACTGGTGTTCTGTGACATCCCTCTTGTCTGCTACATGATTCCAGTCTCTTTAATTTAAAGGAACAGTCTGGGCAAAAATAAAATTAAAAAAAAACAAAACCCTTTATTTATGTTAATTGCTAACTTTTATTAAATGCAACTAACTATCAATTTAAAAAAAAAAAATCTTACCCGTAAAGAAATGCTGTATAGCACTCCCATGTTGCAGACTCCATCTTCAGTCTCTGCCAGCGACTTTACAGTATCCCGAATCACCTGATCCCTCTAAGATGCGCAGTTCTCTCCAGCCATGCTGATAATAAAGCCCCACATTGGCATTTCCCATGTCACATGGGAGAATGTGCACATCATCAAGGGAGATCACATTGATCACATGCACACTCTCCCATGTGACATATGAAATGCTGATGTGGGGCTTCATTATCAGCATGGCTGGATAGGACTGCGCATCTTGGAGGGATCAGGTGAATCCGGCCACCGTAGAGTCGCCGGCAGAGACTGAAGATGGAGTCTGCAACACGGATGTGCTGTATAGCACTTCTTTACATGTAAGAAATGTATTTTTTTTTTAAAATTGATAATAAATTGCATTTAATAAAAGTTAGTAAATAATATCAGTAAATAAATGTGTTGTGTTTTTTTTTTTGCCCAGACTGTTCGTTTAAACATAGCCTAATGTATTTCTGTTTTTGCTGTTAGTTCTTATATTTTTTAACTATTTGTATATTAGAATTGCAGTCCTCATTGAGTTTATCTCCTAGAATTCAGTTACAGTGCCTTTTTGAGTCTGACATGACTTATTTTAAAAAAAATTGTCAGTAATTTTATAATATTCTTGTCCTTTTGCATGCAAATGAAAAATGCTGGTGATATGTTTCTGGGTTTTCACAAGCCAAATACTTCATTTTGAATGTGATATAGTTCAGTTTCTGGCCTTGACAGTTTGTCAGGTTGAAGAATAAGCAACCTGCAGCATAAGGAGGTAAGGAAGACTGCATAATATCTTTGATTTATGTTTGGTTTGATTTGTTTTTTTTGTTTTTTTTTTAAAGAAAATCTTCCTTTTGTTTACAAAATGCATTGAGTTGTTTTACAGAATACTGTACATTCAGTTTAAAATGTGATTATCCTAAAGCGGAGACAGTATGTTCCTTGTTGATTTTATTTCTGTTTCTCGGTATTTGTTCCCCAGCTATTTTTGCGATAGATTTCTTTCTGCTGAGCTGTTCTCAGTTGACATCCCGGAGATTTGCAAAGTCAATCAGTAAATGCCATCTCTATTAGTGTGAGTAAGATAGGCATGGGGGTATTGAACATTTTTCTTAACAAAAAAAAAGTGATTAGTCCACAGTCATTTTCTAGTGATTTTTTACCACCGGCAGCATCTCAGTGGTGTATCAATAAACAGTCAATTTAATGCTAACTGTTCATTTTACAGAACAAAACCAATTTCATATAGGCTAGAGTTACATCTCTTCACACTTCAAGAAATCTACTCTGAACAAGGTATAAATCAGTCTAAAATAGGCATGTATGTCCTTCCTACGTTATTTATTATACACATCATCAATAATTGGTAAAGCAAATGACAACAGCATTGTTATTAGTTACACCTCTGCATCTTTTAATATGGTCTGTCTGATGAAATGTATGAGATGCTGTGCAGGGGTACATGACAAACTTTACAAACAAACCGTTGGGTCCGAGCTTAGCAAACAATCTGAGGAATCAAAAGCAGGTGTTTACTGAGGTACAGTAACTATGCTTAAAGCGCAGCTGTCACCTCAGAACTAATACTAAATTAGGTTGTACCAATGAAATTAACATTTTGTAAATATATGTGCATTTAAAAAAATGTACCTTTATACAGTGTTTCTCTCTGTCATCTTCCTTGTCAGCCCGGCTTTTCTTTCAGTGTAGGGTGGGTCTAAATAATGATTGACATTATAGCTTTTCCAATCAGATCCTTTAAATCCTTTGATCTAGCAGGGAATTCATTAGTGAAGCTACAATGTCAATCATTTAGCCCCACCCAACTCGGGAAAGAAAAGTCAGGCTGACAGTAAAGATGACAGAGAGAAATGCTGTATAAAGGTACATTTTTAAATACATATATATTTACAAAAATGTTCATTTCATTAGTAGAATTGAAATTAGTATTAGTTTTGAGGTGACAGGTGCACTAGGGAGGCCCAGAGAAACATAATGTAGGAGTTGGGTCAGAAGAAAAATCAACAAACAATCTGGAACCTGTTGTTTAATGGCCACCTTTCTCACTGGCAGGTTTAGATCTTTATATGTAGGTTCAATCGCTATTGGTTAGATCTCAACCAATAGGTGTCAAGAGCTGTTCAAACTTTACTGAATATATATATTATATGATCCTGTAGAGAGATTTGTGTAGGTTATACTTGTTTGTTGCTTGGGAGCTTAAATAGCCTTTCCCAGGTTTAATGATGAATAACTAACAAGTCCTTCCTTGGAACTAGAATTTGTTTAAAAAATGTAATGTATAACTTTCAGATTATAAATATTCAACTGATGCTGGACTGCACAAAGCAAGTAGATATCTCTGTTATTATGTGTAGTACTTTACAATGTAAATAAAAAAAGTACCTAAAATGATTTTTATACAAGATATTTAATATGTATTGTGGGCTATAAAGACAAGGCAACTTTTGGCCAGTAAAAGGACACTTTGAGGAGTAGTCGATTTTTTCAATAATAGGAATTCCCCACTTCCGCATAGGGTGGAAGCAGCTGAGCAGAATATTCAGTGAGAGATAGGCACTGATCAGTTTATCCTACTCCCTTTTATAGGAATTAAGTAACATACAGTACAAGGGAACAACAGCCTCACAATTTTGCCTTAATAAAGCTTCCACAAAAACATGTCAGTGTTCCAGAGCGTGTCACACTCTCATTGGTTCCCTGGATTTTACTAAATAGTGAAGTCCTAATTTAAATAATTGATGATGAGGTGAGAAAACCAATTAGAGGGACACCATCTGCTTTCCAAATGCGGGTTGCCTAATATTTTTACTACCATATGCTTTTTATTCTGTCCTTCATTTCAGTGTGGCCGAATGTTAAGAGTAATGTTGTGCCTTGAGAACACAGTTGACAGTGTTATATAATATGTGAATAATTGATCAACCCTGCAAACCCACAATGCAATTGGTAATAACCTTTGTTATCAGCCTGGTACTTTCTACTTCTTCTTCTACTGTTGGGGGGGGGGGGGGGGGGGGTGATTTTAACCAAATCCTTAACCTTAGGCTTTGTTTCTTCTTTGCACTTGTCCCATTTTTGTGGGAAGACATGATTTTTATGGCAGTTAATTATAATGTAAGATACATTGTAGATATTGCTGGATCAAGGATGATTACAGACATCTCCCACTTTTTTGCTGCCCCTTACTTTTTTCTCTAATTTCCATTGGATTAATTGCATGCATAGGCGTGACCACTGTGTAGACCTCATGGACAGCTGTGTGGTCATTTTCACACAGGGTGTTTCTTACCTGGATGTATGGAAATCTTAGAATTTTTCAGAAGTTTTGCCTTCGAGTTGACAGTTACTGATCACTAACTGCTGAACATCACTAACTGCTGAACATCACTAAATGCTGAACTCTTTATATACTGAACTCCTCTGAGTGTTATTTATTCTTAGCATATTATGTGAAGCACATCAACTACAGTGCAGGCACATAATCATGTTGGAGACTCACTAGAAAGATCAGTTACAGTATGTGATGTCAATTTACCTGTGTCTGCAACACTGTAGCTTTTTAAGTGATACTGTTTAAATAGTCTCTTGGTGACTAGAAAACAGAAGAAATGGGGACAGCTTGATTAAAATTCATCCATCTTTGTGCTCCATAAAATTTAGAGCATTCTTGTCTCTTACCAGTCAGTATAAAGTATAATAATCATGAAGCATCAGTAGTTTATACTATTTACAAATTTTCTTGCTTTTTTTCAATTGACAGCCAGTTTCTTATTGAATCTCCTTTTCTCTCACCTGCTTCATATTGGCAGCTCAGGTCAGGCAATTGCCTGAAAATGTGGGGAAATTTGCATAACTAACCACAATCTTGAAGATGTGCAACAACATTCCGCTTCACACAGCTGCTCCCCACCTGCTTCTTTTTGACATTCTCAAGCCTGTGACTCAAGTCACTGAACTTGAGATTCTGCACTGAAGAAGAAGCAGTAACAATTAGATCAGCGGTTCTCAATCTGGGGGTTGAACAATGCTCTCACAGGGGTCGCGAACATTTTGTGAAGGCAGAAGAGACCGCAGAGACCCTTTTATATAAGGTTCCTGTGTGGTGGGGTCTGGCCCGAGTGTCATCTCGTGATGTGCGACGCGATGACAACGGGCCGAAATGTCACGCGTGACATCAGCCCGGGGGGGGGGGGGGGATTTGGTTCGCGGTCTCAACTAGGTTGATAACCGCTGAATTAGATCAAGAAATATCTGCTGGAGATTTGTTCCTTTAATTCCAGCATTTTTATAGAACAATATGCTCTGCTACTGATGTTTATATGGATTTTTGTGTGAGTCACAGTGACACAGAATTTGGATTTTGTCCATGTTGACAAAAGCTACATAGTGATAGTGTTCTTTCTCCACCCAGCAAGCTGTTCAACAAGTGAGTTTTCCTTTGGGGTTCTCTGAGAAAGAGAATACATTGTAGCTTGTGAGATCAAGAGTACATGTAGAATGGGGCTCTCAATGTGTGTATTAGTACTAGTTGTCCAGCAGAACTTCAAGATTTGCTATTTAAAAAAGACTACAAAAGCTCTTGGGATAGGTAACCCTAGGTGTGAGTCTCATGACAGTGTTCCTGCAAGAATACTATGACCCTAAAGTATTTAGTGTCAAAGTAGTTTCTGTTGTAGCTGCTACAGGAGATCTATAAATAAACAGCTAAAGGTTGCACTAGTACAATGGTCGGCAAAGTGCGGCTCGCGAACCACATGCGGCTCTTTAGCTGCCTTGTTGTTGCTTGGAGCGTACCTCTGAAGCCTCTTCTGATTGGCCATTGGCAGGTCATGAAGTTGGGAGAAGTGCACTCCTCCCCTTTTCAGCTCACAAAAAAGTTGTCACTGCTGGAGGAGGGAGCAAAATGGTTCCCTCCTCATCTAAGTTTGCTGACCCCTGCACTAGGAGTTAGAGAAGAGACAGCTCCCAGAGGGTTAAGTGGATATTCTTCCCTCAGTTAGGCTCTCTAAGCAGAGTAAGACACCCTCTCCCTAGGTTTATTTTGTGGAAAATATTAAGTTGTGCATCATGTCCACTTTTGATATTTTACTCAACTTGGCTATGTTCTATATAAAAAAGTATTTTTCATCTATGGATATGTGAGTAGGATATATGTTCTTGTTTAGGGAACACATGCATATATCTCTATATTATTTACATGGGTATTTGTGCTAAAGTAAATTTAGTATTTGACCTAAACCCTCTAGTTGTAGCAACAGATTTAATGGAGCATAATAGGAGATTTAACACTCATTTATAACCATAATCTGGTTCGTCCTTGATTCAAAATCAAATATCTTTATGTGATCGTGTGCATCATGTATATCCATTTGCAAAATAACCAGTAGTAGTTGTAATAGAAATTACACTAATCCTATGCTTAAACACATTCACAGCCTGCATATACGTTTGATAATGTGCCAGATAAAAGGGGCTTCATTTCTTCCAATATGAAATGTATCAAAACATAGTAATAGTCCTAAATACTGCAGCATTTTCGGTGTCTCTACATATTTTTAATATACATAAATTACAAACAATACAAAATATATCAATTTTACCAGAGGTACTGTCAATATTGAATGGTGAATATCTGTTTTACCTTTCATAAGAGCTGACAATAAGTGATAAGTATTAATTTTATTTATTTTTTTTTTTTTTTTTTGGTGTTCAATAACATAACAGCATTTAGGAGCCTTCCTCTGTCTCCAGTATGCCTCTGTTCATATAATTTGGGAAACACCACCTTTGCTTATGTTCCATAGACTGCATAGTCTGTTCTGCTATAGCCATTGTCTTTTAGATAAGTCTGAAGTGTGAAGGATATGAGACAAGTCATTTACTGAAGGTTAGACAGCAGTACTGATTAATTGTGCAGATGCATTAGGTCAAATCCAGGAATTCTAGGCTTGCACAGATTCCAAAACTTGCAACACAAAAATGCAGTTATCATTGCCCACATTTCCACATAAAGGTAGGATATACTGCAAAAACAGTTATTGCTTAAAATTAGTAATTAGATATCTGTTCAGCCATGAACTAGAAGATATAAACCGAGAACAAAAATACCAGTGATGCTGATATGAACAGATCGATTTTTAATTATCTTTCTTCTTAAGGAATAATGAGCATTGGATTAATCCTGGGTATTATCATATAATACAGGACAGATTTATGTTTCACTGCTACTAACAAAATTATTTAAGCGATGGCTTAGTAGAATTCAGATTAATGTGGCATGAGATTTACAAAATCAATTTTAATATGATATTTAAGGAAAATTAATTTCTCATTAAAATTCTAATTGATAACCTATTTACAGTGCATATCTAAATTGCAGTCTGTGATGTTGTATAAAGACATTTCATTGATAGGATCGGTGTGTACAATGATATATTTTGTTTTTATCTTAAAGAAAACACATTGAAGATATTGTTTTATAATGATTCTCTTTATTATGCATTCAAAAATAGAACTAACCTTTTTTTTTTTTTTTTAATTTAAAGGTTAAAAAATACTCTCAAAATTTCTATGTAAAACAATTGTCTGCTTCTGTACCAGTATTCCAAGCACTTTACTGGTAAGCTTTCCAGGATGTGCACTCATACTCCCATAGTCTGTGGTTGCTGTTTTGGTAAAGAAAGAGTAGGTTAAAATTCGATCAAAACATAAGTACTTTGGCTACTTTTCCATTGGAAAAAAAATAGATCGAAATGTTTCAATTGGGAAAAAAACTATCAATATTTTTCAATCAAAAGGCAGTTGTTTCATCAAATAAACTCAAGAAGGTTGAAATTGACTTTTTTTGAGTTTGGTAAATGTTTCCCATAGAGCCTCTATTTCGCTATCATCCACTATTAACTATTTTTAACCTTTACATTACACAGGAAGTGATGTGTTTTTTTCTTATCTTTCTCAGACTAATAGGTGTTTTTTTCTTAACATGTTCGTAACGTGTAGTATTATGTAATGCATTAAAATTGTAAGAGTACATGAATTATGCCAGTATCTGCTTATTCCGATATGATTTATAGTATACTTTATTTTTATTCAACTATTTGTAATTGTAAAAGTAAAGTAAGTACAGTAATATCCCATGCATACAAGAATAAACTTTTTGACTTTAATCAAAAACAGCCCCCCACCTTGAAATATTTCCCTATTATTTTGCAGTGGGAAGGAGAGAACATTTCATACATCAAGTGAAGTAGATAAAAAAAAATATAATGTTTAAATTTATACACCAACTGGGTCACTCATGACTCAAAATTACAAGGCCTAAACCCAGGATGGTTCCTGTATTTGTATGTTTTTACTATAGTTATATATTAAAGGGACACAGATATTAAACAGCCTTAGAGATCACCTTGTTTGTCATAGGGATTCAGTGCTATGGCCACTTTTCAGAGAGGGATCCAAAAACAAAAATTACTTGTATGTGACCAAACCTTAGTAAGGTTTATTGGACTTCTTGGGGAAAGTGCACAATGTTTTATGGGATATGAACATTGGTAATTAAACCATACTTTTAATAAGTGTGCACTGTTCCATTTTGTTTTAGGTTTACAAATAAAAGGTGTGTGGGTGCCTGAAGTTTACAGGTATGAGTGTTCTGGTGTATAAGGGGATTGGAAATAACTTAGTTGACGTGGCAAAGTTAGGTGACCATGATGTGGCATGAGTAACTTTTGTTTAATAGCCATTCTTTGTTTCTTGTGTTAGCCATTTTGGTTTCCCTGCTTGATGTCTCAGCACATTCAGTGCACCCAAAGAGTACGTGAAATAAAAGGAGCTTGAATTTCAAGCAGTTTTTCTTGTTTGAAAGTATCATTTTTAAAGGATATACCTTTCTAAGAATTTGCAAGTCAATCAACCAGGAACTGAAACTGTTACTGACAATAAATGTACAAAATGAAGCTGCACTTTTAGCTTTATTAGAAGGAAATTGTGCTTATAACATCATCTGAAAGTATGCATTTGAAGTGTATATACAGAAGCTGAAAACATCTAACTAAAGTATCTTGGCTCTAAACGCAAAACAAGGAAACTAGTTTTGACTTTGAATAACAAATAAATGTACTTCTTTCATTCTCAAATATTTCACTTTAAGGTAGAACACTATTATGCACAAGGCACCCTAGGCTACTGCCTATATCCCAAGGACTATTAGGGGGTCCAACAACAGCCCCTTGCAATTTAAAAAAAATCAGATGTGTAGCTTGAGGAAGAGTAGGGCCTGACCACTTGTCTATTTTACTTACTCAAATCCTCTGTGGTTAAACAATTCACTGCTGTGGAACTGAAGAGGATAATCATCAGTCTGAAAAGCTTTCAGCAAGATTCCTCCAGCAATCACACAAGTCACAATCAACAAGTCATGCTATAATATTATATACTTTATTGCCGACACAATATTTCAGAGGATTACTGCCCTCTTTCTCAGGCGCAACAAAAGTAATCTGTGTTAAATATCTACCTCCATCAGTCACATCAAACTTTGTAATAACTAAACTGAATTATATTTCACACTTTGTATTTAGAGGTTATTTGACACTGCTGTTTGTTCAATTAAAGTATGTAATATTAATTTACAGCATGGCCTAATGATTGTGATTTGTATGATTTTTTTGGAGCAAACTAATCCCTTATCTGCCTAGGGCCCCTGGTGCATCCTAATGATTCTCTGATTGAAAGATTCTGAGAGGTGTACCTTAGCCACAGATGCTTTAGATAACCTAAATCACAGACCCTTCCTTCATGGACTTGGTACTCCATGTGATGTGAAAATCCCAAATATTTCCTAGTGCATCATTTTAACAGTTATGTATTCAGCATTAAAATATTTTTGTAGTGAAACAATCAGTAATAACACTATTGAGTAACCATGTAAATTAACTTCTGTATTAAAACTATCTTGAGTAAGAAACTTACTGTACAAGTATCTTAATAGAACATGTAGGATGTCTATTAACCTGCAAAGGTTCTTTATAATTGAAACAAAAGTTTCTGTCTATATATCTATTTATAGATTATTTCTATATATATAAAAAAAGTCTTCATTTGTTTGATATCTTCTTCTCAGGAAGACTGGCATGACTGGCTATATGTATATACAGAGAGAGAGCAGGTGAGCAGCTTATATGCAGATTGTTCTCTGTCATTTAAATCCACCAAAAACATTTCTTTTTTACTTTCTTTGTTCGTTTCCTTAAGTCTTGCTTTTCAGGGGTGACATTGTCATATTCTGGTTTTGGTATAGAAGAAAGGACAGGACTTTGCTCCACTTTATCCAGCATTTTCAGAACTTGATGAAATCTGCTTTCCTGTTGCCTGAAGTCATATTCTACACTAGGAAATACAAGAGTAGACCATTAGATTAGTAAATATTTCTATATTGTGAATTATTTCTTGGTAGGCATTGCTATTGAAGGTGAATGTAATTGGGGAGCGGTTCAAGAAATAGTTCAACACAACAATTCCAATGGCGAAATTTAATAAACTTGGAAATACCACTCTCAGCCTTTCCAAGTTTATTGTATGAGATCTCTCATTGTTCTTGGGAGACTTTTTTGATTTTTCGATCTTGATTTTTTTGAAATTTTCGTTGGAAAGGTACCCATACTTTACATTAGTAGAATGACTACCTTTTTTTATAAAAAAAAAAATAGAGATCGAAAAATATCAAGAGAACAATGCGAGATCTCGCGTGATAAACTCAGAAAGAATGAGAGTGGTCTTTCCGAGATTAATAAATTTTGCCACAAGGTGCAAATTCGACTGTCGAATTCACAAACAGCGGATTCCCATAGTAAATCCACTACAATTTCCCCATTGTAAAGTAACAACAATTTTTTAAAGTTAAGATTGCGACAATTTTCCCATAATAAAGTCGCGACTGTGACAATATTCTCATTATAAAGATGTGACTGCGACAATATTCTCATTCTAAAGACCCGACTGCGACAGTAGCAGTCTATTGCGACTGTCTTTATCTGGCGAATTCGCACCTATGCGCAACTATTCAGACTTTAGTGAATAAGCCCCATTATTAGTGTTCTGTTCAGAGACTGTACAATCTTCCAGGCTGTAGTTCACTCAACTATGTGTTGCTTAGTTTAATGACCACTCGCAACAAGAAGACCATTCAAATGTAAACCAGAATGAAAAATTGAATTGTAGTCAAAATGCAAAATGTCATAGAATATCTACAGCATACAATATATAACAATGAATACCTGTATTCAGATTAAAATAATTCAGATTAAAAGGACAGTCTTGAATGTTGACAGCAACTTAACATATTTAAGGAAAATAAAATCACAAAAGTATACATCATTATCCATAATCAACTCCTTTTGTTTAGATTGTAATGACTGGAGCCTACGTATTCTGATTCAAATATCAGTCAACATTAGCAGATGTACAATACTCTGTGCCTACCTCCAGGTAAATGGTAAGACAAATTATTAATTGATACTCCTGCAATGAAGGATTAGTGTCAGAGACTAAGGGGGGAATTCACCATTGTGCGAAGTAGTGCGAACAGTTCAGGCGACTGCGCC
>WMED01002951.1:0-23128 GCA_019650415.1 Pipa parva
GTGTTCTCAAAAAGGTGTTAGAAATTTAAAATTGAATAAATCAAAATATACTATGGAAGGAGGGGTCATGTCGGACCAAATGGGCGTGATAACATATAGTGAAATATCTATAAAAGAAATATATAATGTCCAAAACAGTACAAGTACAGGGAAATTGTGGTGTTAAGATAGAAGAAGTGTATGTATGAGTGTAAATGTGAAAAGAGCATAGTGTGGTGAAATTAGAGTGGGAAGGTAAAAAATGCATGGTGTACATAACTCATATTCTGTCAGAACTGATCTAGGGACTTATCCACAAAAGTTTGAACAGTTGCAAAAAGGTCCAATTTTGGATTCAGTCTCCATTTCTCAATCTATGTTTATTCATCAAATCTTGCAATGTGGTGAGTTTAAGACCAATTTGGATGGTTGAGACAGAGGGGGTAATTCAGAAACGATTGAAGTACCTTTGCGAAGATTCTCATCACTTCGCCGAGACGGGTAAGCGCTCACTGGTCTCCTGCACTCGGAGATCAGCGAACGCTTTAAAGGTACTTCCGCTCACCTCGCGACCACTCGAGTCACCTTGCCGAGCCGAAGTACCTTTAAAGCGTTCGCTGATCTCTGAGTGCAAGAGACCAGTGAGCGCGTACCCGTGTCGGCGAAGTGATGAGAAGCTTCGCAAGGGTACTTCGATTGTTCCTGAATTACCCCCAGAATGTACCGTTTCAATAAAGCTGCCACTCATATGTACTGTATAAGGCTAGGTTCACACTAGCGTATTATGCGCAGTGCATAATACGCTAGTGTGAAAAAGAAAAAAAGTAACCTTCTGGCATATTTTCTATTGTGAACGCTCCCTCGGTGTTCACGGCTCTTCCTATTTGGCCACATTTTGTGCACAGCGTATATACGCCAGCAAAAATACGACAGCCAGCATTCCGGACCGGACACAGCATACATGCGTCATATGTTAATGTGTCTGGAACAAGGTAAGTACTATATAGGGATTCACAGAGTCGTATTTTTTTTCACACTAGCGTATTATATGCTAATGTGAACCTAGCCTTACAGTAAATACTTAGATTCGGATTTGAAAATAATGAACTGTTCTCTTATTATTTACCTAAAGTATTATAATCTGTAATCTCCACACAAAATTTACAGATGCAAAAGGTAATTTATCTTTAAGATGCTGACCTGGTCACAAGATTTTGTTATGACAAACATAAAGAATGAATATATGGAGCAGGAAGGAAGGATGCTATGACTAAAGGGTCTCAGTGTAATCAGAGGCTTCTAGGTCTGTTTCCTTCATTTCCTTAAATTGAAATTATCCCATCAAGTTTGCTATTGTCCACTGAGCACATTTGCTGTCTTCTACTTGAATGCCTTTCTTATCAATGCCTGAAATCAGAGGCAGTAATAAAACCTAAAAAAATGAACAAAAGGCCAAAGAAAACTAAGCCTGAGTGTGCACTGTAAAACTAGGAAGATACTTATTCATTTTATCAAAATATATTTCAGATTATTGGAAATATCCCATTTTCTGCTTATTAATTGAAAGGAGTATGATTTATTTTAAGTGAGTGGGGGGAGGGGGAGAATACAATTTTCATTATGTATAGCTTTCATTTGTGACAGCTGCAAAAATATGAATTTGCCCTTTTTGCAAGAGTATTTCCTTTTAACGTATTTAGAAATTAGACACTTTCAATCATACATGAGCCCCAAAATAGTTTTACATGCAGATAGCAATATCATCCAAAAACATAAATATTCACTTTATTATTGAAACAAAACACACATTCTTATGTTTCAAAGGCAATTATGTTGACATCTGATGGACATTCTCATTCAGTATCATTACTTTTACTGTTTATATTTGTGTGGCCCCGGTGGCCTTTAACAAACACAAATAGCCACCAGGGAGTCATTCTACCCAGCAGGGGGTTTCCTATTGGTGTTTCCATGGACTTCAAGTAAATTACTGACGGGTGCTGAGAGTCAGCAGCTGTAATTATTGAGACAATAATGGTTTTCTTTTTCTGAAGACTTGCTTCCATTGCCCTTCAGTCCCTTATAAGAAAAGCAAGCAAATGTTCTATTGGAACAGACCTTTAAATATCAGGTTTCAGCATGGTATAATTTCAGCAAAAATATTCTAGGTTTCTACCCATTATTTAGTTTATTTTGACCATGAAAACATATGACTGACTGACTGACTTTGATGTTAAAAATCCACTGAACTCACATGAATTTGTTTTGTTTATTTTTTTAAATCAGATCCTAAGATATACTGAGGAGGTCTGCATTAAAGAACTCACAAGCAGTTATTAGTGATAATATAATTAAACAACTTAAAAAAAATCGAATTGATTTACCCTCTAGCGTGACACCAACCGTAATAAATCATTTTTACTCTATCTGACAGCATGTTTATTTTTTACTGGGCTTGTTCGGTGTAGAATATTGTAAATATATTTTCCAGTGAGTGAAAAGTTCAGAAAACTAGATACATTTTTCAGTAACTATAGAAATGATTAGAATCGCCTTTAAACACAGAGAAAGAAAAAGTTGTGATGTGTAACACAAAGGATTGTAGGTGAACAACAAAACCTGTTAACATTTTCATCTCACACTAAACATCAAGTGATGTTCACAAACACGGAGAAAAAAAATTACTGCTATAAAAGAAATAATGGCATGCTTTTTATGTCAATTCGCAAGATATTATTAATCAATTGAAAATATAACTTGCCAATTTTAAAAGTTCAGAATAAGTTGATACATTTTAGGCTTGTTTCCTAGAATGTCACAAATCCAGAATGTCTGTTCTACAAACAAAACCTATTTATAAAGAATGCATGCACACAAGCCTGGCTGAATGCATTTCACTGGATGTACATTCATTAAATCTCTTTCACCCTGTGCCCAAGTGCTCACTCCTCATTGTGTTCCTCAGCATTTCTACATTCCAAAAGATAGAGGGGGAGGAAGGATTCAACAATATAGAGACATCTTTGTTAAGCAACAAAAATGTGCTAATAATGTTGCTAAAAGCAAATGTAGTGTAATAATTATTTCCCTGGATAAATAATGTTTCTGACAGTTGAAAAAGAAAGTGTTTTATAGAAAAAAATCTAATAGTGTGCATTCTGTTTTCTTAACTGCAATTGTATTAGATGATGCAGATATATCTACCGCTACAGTGTCATCAATGAATTAATGATGCCATCTGGATTGTACCAAGCCATAAATTGTTCTTTGCCATTTGGCATCAAGTGAAAAAAAGGTAAAAAAAAACATGGCATGAATGGATTATAACGTCACAAATGATTTTACAAAAGCTATTAAACATTTTATACATGGATCTGTGCGTATCAATAGTTACATTATAAAGGGGAATATTCTCTTTTCCAGTAAGAAGATTGTGTAGTTATTTTTATGCAACATTTTTTAAAGTGTAAAACACAAGAGAAGAGAGATTTACAAGACCTGAACAGAAAGGTAAGTAAAGAAAAAGAATGAAAAAAATACTAATAGTTAGATTAATTGGTTTTTGTGGTCACTGACCCCTACATTGATAAAGCAAAACCAAAAGTTAATTCTATTTAGAAATCATAATTTTTTTTTTTACAATCACTATCTTCAGTTTTGTAGCACCTTATATATTTTAACTCTTACTAAACAGTTTTTCACAAGGGCCTTATCGGTTGTGCAGACAAAACACCATCTCTAGCTGCATGTATATATAGGTGAAGTCTTCAATTGTATTTTCCTACCTAGGCATTTCAGGCTGAGATCTAGACTAGCAATGTAATCTGCTCAGAAAGAATACATTTTGTACAAAAACTCTGTTCATCTCTCTGTGCGGCAGGTCAACTACAAAAATGATATCATACACTGAGCGCTTGGTAAACCCTTTTGGCTCATGGACAGAAAGCCCTGGTGTGCAATACAAGTAATGCCCTGGTAATATATTGGATAATTAAGGGAAAATAATCAATTATATACCCTACTTATAAACAAGTTATAAATCTTATTTTAATGAATAATCCATATTAAGATACTACCCAGTTAATCAACATGCATTTTAAATACATACCGTATGTATGCAGTAGTAATAGACTTAAAACATTTGCTATAGTTCCTGCAATCACTTCTTCCAGGTCCATTCAAATATATTTAAAACACACATAAAGCAAACAATTGCTACATATGCAAGGGGACATACCTATGGTTAGTTTCTACATTTAGTAGCTCTGTTTCAACCTATTAATGCAGTTATACAACTGCAGTCAGAATTTTGGTTGTATATGTCATTAGAGTAGCAAGCTGGCTCAAATGATCTCATTACAGAGGCAAAGGGATGGTTATTTACTTATAAGAGTTCCACAGCAGTTTGGCAGAATGAAGTTCAGTCAGGCTATGCATCAAGAACACAATCTGACCTGCAAGCTTAAGGTGGTGTCACTATGCTTGCTTACTTTAACCCAATAATAACCATGTTTAAAGACACAAATTCTTTAAAAATGCATGAAAAACCCTTTGTAGCGTTAACAAAACCTAGCTAAACTTTCCCATATTGTGCAACATTTATAATGGGTTTCAATTTGGGCCAACATTCCTTGTATATTACAAAAGGAAGTTGTTTAAAAGTTTTTGCATCTGTCTGTATATAAAATGTATTCTTGGCACTTGTACATTGCAAATAAAACATTTTAAATATGTGAGGTTAACAAAAATGCACAATACATTCAAAACAGGTGACCTGTCCCCAAAAGACAATTAATTGTTCTTTTTCATGAATATGCATGATGATATCCATGTATTTCATGTTTATTTTACAAACCATTTTGCAAACAAATTGGAACTTTTTCAGACTAATAAAAATAGAAAAATGAATTTGCTTGGAATTGTTTATTTCACAGTAAAAAAAAAATCTATTTTCTCAAAAAATGCTACAATATAGGAATACGTCATCCATTTACACAATGGTTTCTAATTGTTTTTGCAAAATAAATTCTATACATGACTAAGGAAACACCCATTTCCATTTGTTTTATGTTAAATCAACATATAACCACTCAGAGTGATTTCTTTGAAAGTAAACAGAAGGAACACATTAACTCTGTGGTTAAGGAGATTGATGGGCTTCAAACATTTCTAAGCATGGTTATTTTTGTCAACTATAGAAACTCATGCTTTTAATTTAAACAGGCTGAAGAATATGTGGAGGATTTAGTTTAACAAGACTGTATTATTTGTTATAGTTGGAACAAAACTTGCAATAGGCATTTCTGCATTATTTTGTTTAATATTTGATGAATAAAAATAAATAACATTAATGGGTCAAAATAAAGATTATCTTAAGACTAAATGGGGAGGTAATCTAATAGAAAGAATATTCATATATAATTGTGCCTGCTTTCTAAAAAAAAAAAAATCTACACAAATTACATTTTTCATAACATTTTAAATGCAAACATTTTTCTATAGATTAATGCCCATGCCATGTGCTTAACCTACTCTATAAATAATGATGGTTAATTTATTTGAACTTTATAGATATAGGGTAAAATGAACACCTATCATTAAAGAAATTAGAATAACATGTGCATTGGTTTTATTTAACTCATTGTCAAGAAAGTTGTTCCCACGATGATAGGAAGATCACTAGCCTGTGCTAATACAACCAAAGGCATATATCACTGTAGCCTGAATTGAGCCATGCGGCTATATCATACCTCCCAATGTACCAGGGAGAGCAGCTGGAAAGTGCCGTTCTCCTATGGTACTGATGTCATCAGTGCAGTGCCCACTGAATCGTGATTTGTCATTGCCCCTGTGACGTAATTGAGATGGGGGGGGGGGGGGGGGGGGGGGGGGGGGGGGACTGGGACTCACCTGCAGGATCTGAGACAGTTTGAGGGAGGTATGCTATATCATTTTGTTACAAAGATGCCTCAGGTGGGTAATTAGAAGGCTATGGGGAAAAGGAAAGAGATTACAGCCACCAAATGAGACTGCACACATGGCAAACATACAGTAGCTATGACACTTTAAAAGGGATGTTTTTCTTAGCACAGTTTTCAATATAAAACTGTGCAACATACTGGAAGAGGCATATAAGCACTTGCCCAAAAAAGATAAAAATAACTTTACAGATTATATTTTTTTTAATAGATGAGAACTTTAACAACAACAGATATATACATAATATCTGTATCAAGTAAAAAATTAACTGAATCATTTATTGAATATGGAGCAACAGTGCAAAATAAATATTAAGTTGGCAAATAAGAAGACCACTTTGAATATCAACATTCACCACACTAGTAAAATGCTTTACAATGGATGGGTGGTAGCATTTCAATGGTTTTTCAAGACCCTACACTAACCACTTGTATACCTAACTGGGAGGCAGTTATCTTTATTCAACCTCAAGAAACTACTACTTATTTTCTTTTACAAAGAGCTGACCTGCTGCGTTCTGGCGAGTACCTACTATGCCCTAAGGAATCCATAACTTTACCTAGCTACCACCTAGAGCCAGCTTACACTACTCACCCATTCTGGGGAAAAAAACTTGAAATGTACATATGCATACACACACACAGTCCAGATTTTCCTTGGAGATTATATATATATATATATATATATATATATACACACACATATAAATATATATATATATATACGTATATATATATAAAGGAAACAGTTAATTAGGTAATATGCATGATCTATACAATATACATGCTAAATGGCTATCTATTTATGCTATGCAAACTAAGGTTGTTAGTTCATCTCTTTAAAATAGACACATAAAAATAGCCATGCTGTTTAGAACAGTGGTTCTTGTGAAACCATTTGGTATGCAGCCTGTGTTAGGTCATTTGTATTTAATTTACATTTAGCATAGAGTGAATGATCAGACAAATATCATTAGTGTTAAAAGAGGAAAAGTGAGAAAAAAAATTCAACCTGAGAATTAAAACGAACTCAGTATCATGTTTTCTGTCAAATAGGTTGATAACTATTTATGAAAATTATGTAGAACTACAACTCTCAAAGTGCATAATAAGTATGGATGTTTTCTCAAATATGGCGATTCTTTTCATAACAAAACACAATTTGTAGTAGAATATTGCACATAACCAAAAATATATTCTTTCTACGTAGATGATAACCTTTAAGATCTTCACTTTAAAGTGCATATGTCTTTATTACTTTAACACTGTAAGGCTTAGCTAAAATTGTAATAAAATAAATCTGCATTTGTATAATGCCACAGGACAAGCACTTTGGTGATGTGCTACATAACACATGCATGTAGGGAAATGGACACAGCAAGCCTTTCTCCCATACTATCTTACATTTAATAAATATCTAATTATAGGAGCAGTCACAACAATGCTTTGAATGTAATAAATGCCTCTCGTTACAATTCTAAAAATAATACATTTGCTTTAGGATCTGTGATATTTTACTATGGACCTTGTAGGCTGAAAAATCAGGTTCTAGTCTTCAAGAAATGTTTTGTTTTTGAAAAATAGATTTGTCTTAAGCAAAGGTATCAAAATCTTTTTGCATATACAATTTTCATTGTTGTGTTCACACATGAACCATGAAAAACATAATGATAAATATTAGGAATTGTGCACTAGAGAAAATATGAGATGACAGTAAATGGTATTTGAAGCATTTTCTTATTTTGATTTTACCAGCTCATTAACTTTATATGAAGTGCAGTGACATGTGTAACAATGCTATTTGCCATATGGAATTAGATTCTTCTATTTTTGCTACTAAAGCACAGTATGCGATTAAGGACCATTATATAGAGCAGAGGCACTTTGAAGGTATATTGTTGTCATACAAAGACGTGGAAGTAGTGTTTTTACTGCATATTGCTAGAAATGTTTTGTTTTTGTCTATATTGTATTTGCCTGCTGATCAGTGTGCACTGTAGTATTAAGATACATTGTATTACCATGTAATTGTACTGACTTTGGCAGTTGCAGAATACAGATAACAATTACTTGACCATTTAAAGTTTTAGGAATTCCTACTCAGCTGTTTTTTGATGCTATTTTCAAATGTATTTATCAGGGTTAATGGCTTCAAAATGCATTTGACACATGACTTATGTTGTTTTTTTTTGTTCTACAAAAATGACTGTTGTCACTGAAATTGTTATTAAGTGGCCATATTTAGAAAAACAAGGACTTGCTGTTTAAATTGACAAGAAAGGTGCAACTGTGATGCTGACCTGTGTCCACTGAGAGTTGAACTGAAACCATTAACTTATCCCATACAGGCCATCAACAGCCATCAAATATTAAAACACTTCTAGTCAATACCAACCAGTGTATAATTTGAACCAATGACCTAGAGGTGAAATGTTTTAGTAACCCTTAGGTAATTTTGAAAACCATACCAGTTTTAACTTCGAAAATGCTTTTTAATAAGGATAAATCAGTATAGGATGGAAAATACACGTGTAAATAAATCATGATGGTGTTGAGGGGGCTTAAAGCTATAAATCACAAACTGAGATATAGATATTTCATAAATAAAAATTTATATATATATATATATATATATATATATATATATACACACACACACACACACATATACATACACACACTTACACATAGATATAAATACATACATGTACACACATTGTGACACTGTATTCTGTAAATCCTATTAGTCTTCTTTAAATATGTATATCTGAAGATGACTTTGATTGTGATGTTTACCTTTTGTATCATTTTACTGTAGGATGCTGTATTCTAATTAGTATTTCATAATGTAATAAGCCCAAATTGTAATATGTCCTATGGGATATATTTATAAAAGGGCAAAAGTCATATAAGTGGCATTCAGCTGTTTATATAAAAATGAATAGCTATTCCAATGCTTTACCCATTGCTGGACACAGAGAATTGTGGCACTATGTGTTTCCTATTTATAAAAATGCTTCTAAATCGCTATTCTTTTTACTTTGTATAGAGATACCTAAACTAAATGGGAGAAGTACAAAAATAAACATTCAGAAATAAATACAATGTTTTTGTTACAATTTTTAATGCATAATGTGAATGGTCTCTGCTCTTTCAGCATGCTCATCTCACCTTTAAAGAGACTGAACATTCCCCTGTTACAGGCACATAATATCTCTGAAGCACGTCCAGCATCATGCTTTATTTGGATTCTGTGGATGACATTCTTCATTGTAATCATCAGAGGAACAGTGTGATTGCTCCCACTTATATTAATAAATATAATTATGCAAGTACAGAATGCTGGCTGTGCAGAATAACCCATTCCTATATGTTTTATTGATGATTTCAAGGAAAATAAATCCTTTAAATAGGATATAGTTGTTTCTTAACCTTGATGAATTAATAAACATTTTTATACATTGTTCTATTTAACATGTGAATATGTTATGATTTATGTATTTATTTTTGTCTTATGACAAAATCAACTATTAGAAATTTGACAAACTTAGCTTTGCAATGTCTCTGTGTGTATGTATATATATCCACAATGCAAAATTGTCAGCACAGCCTTATGAAAGCTCATTGAGACCACAGATATGTCTGGGTGCATTAAATGTCCATACACATACCAATGGCTATAAGCAAGCACTCATGGGACTTCAATAAGAATGAAGAGACTTTATTCAAAACATGTGTAGTCTACATATGTACATATGCTTTGAATAAAGGCTTTCCAATTTTATTGAAGGCCATAGAAGTGTTTTTATGTGCAATATATATATATATATATATATATATATATATATATATATATATACACACATATATATGTATAATTTTATTTATAAAGCACCACAAATTTATGCAGCACTGTACAACTCATCAATACAAATATAAGATAAGCTATGGAAAAGTGCATTACACATTACAAGTGAGTAACTTACAATTGTGAAATCACTTTAAGTGCCAGGTTGTGAATGACACAAGAGAATGGAGGTCCCTGCCCCATAGAGCTTACAATCTATACATATACACACACACACACACACACATAATATTTGGTTCTGTTTGTGTGGGTGTATGTGTTTCACTTTGTCGGCTGATCTATACATACATAATCACTATAAAATCATGCCAAAACACACATCATCATTTGTCTTTAGAAGAAAGCAGACATCAATTATAAATGAAAAAATGGTATTTTATGAAAAATAATTCAATGCCCCCATAAATAAGATATTCTGCCAAATACAATTAATTGATTAAAGAAATGGATGAATGCACATTTGGCTACTTGAAATATGTAATAATAAATCATATGTATACGACAGTTGGTTAATCCAGAGACTAGTCTTGCCATCTGAAGTGTGGAAGGAAGTTTCTCAAACTGGAGACATCTTCAAATCATTATTTTTGCCTCTATTAAATTAAGTATGCAAAGGGTTAGTTTGTAAAAGAAGAATTGATCTTGATGAATGTGAATCTATTTAGTTTCAAACCTTAAATGACAATATTGAATCTTTCTTAAAACATGAGGGAATAAACAGCACAGTTTATTTTTTGTATTCTAAAAAGAAAACTACATTTATTGAAATCCACATTTTTTGTTTTAGAACAACTACATTTTTCAATTGTTAAATAAAAACCCAGGCATCATAATTACTAGCCAGTGTGTGTGTGTGTGATAAGATAAATGGGAAAAAGTTCAACAGTCATGTCACATTCACCTTTCCTTTATCCAGGAGCTAGCCGGGAAGGGCTCCAGCCAACCCAGAACAATTCGTGCAGTGCAAATAAATCCAGGCCACTCGCCATAATATTTCCAATGGAAATCTGCATTTTATTGCGGAACAATATTCACATCATGTCGGGGAAGCATCCGCTTCACTTCATCAGGTGTACAAAAGTGCAAGGGCACACAAGCACACACACATATATATTGTTTGGTTGTTTTGGGACAGCACCCGGGCATATAATTTTTTAAGGAGGTGTGCTTGTATATCTTGCTATATATATATATATATATATATATATATATATATATATATATATACACACATACATACATACACAGTACCCCCTGACTCCCCCCATAGGCAGGTGTATAACTTCTTAAAGGTGGTTTTCAAAAAATCCCCTTTTTAAAAGGTGCATATCCCAATATATACATATATATGGGATACATAATCCCACTTGTATAATATATAATAAATTAACACCCAATAACCAGTTGTCTCATAGACATTTAAAAAATCATAAAGTGACCACAGTGCAATATCACTGTGCAGTGTACAGGTAGTAACATATAATAATTAGATATACATCATAGTAGTACCTTACTTACCCCCTTACGGGATCACCCAGAACATCACATATGTATACAATACACTGGGATCCAGTGAAAATATTTATTTATCAACTATCTGTAAAGTAGAACACATCATAAAAATATTAATATCCATTAAACTATAAATGTATTTCAAGAAAGCTGCTACTTCAAAACACCACTGATCTACACAATATTTAGGCTTGGTTCACACTAGCATATGAAGGGCAGCGCATCATATGCTAGTGTGAAGAAAAAAAAAATGCTCCAGAGTATTCTTCTATTGTTCTTACCAGTGACAGTGTGAACACTCTCCCTTGGCATTCACAGCACCTCCTATGTGGTCGCATTTTGTGCACAGCGTATTATACGCCAGCAAAAATGCAACACACAGCATTCCGAACCCAGAGTATGTGCTTCATACACTAGTGTGTCCAGAACTAGGTAAGTGGTATTGGCTTTAATTGGGCCGTATTTTTTGTTTTGTTTACACTAGCGTATTATGCGCTTTACATAATACACTAGTGTGAACCTAGCCTTAAAGAAAGTACTGAAAACTGAACTCCTCATTCAGTTCCGTAGGAGCCTTAGGGGGTAATTCAGCAATGTGCAAAGTGAGCTCTGCATCCTTCGCATCACTTTGCATATGCTGTTATGCACTCGCTGATGTCCTGCACGCGGACATCAGCGAACGCTTTAAAGGGATTCCAGTCTAGGTGAGAACCTGCAGAATCCCAAGTATGCGGAGCATTAATCTGATATTTGGTACCTTTAAGTTGGTATAAAATCTCACCCCAATTAATTACCTCAGAACAATGCTGGCATCTAGAACAGGGAAAAGTCCCCCACTTGGACCCTTTGAGCCAGGCGGGGACTACCTTAGTAGATATATTCCTATTGAATACAGGGGGTAGATGGATAGGTTTACCATATACAAGGTCCTTCTGTAGAATTACTCAATTGCATAAAATAATTTTGCACAAAGCCACTGATTCTAGATTATAACTGGAAACAAACAGTTTTCCATTATTTTTATTCCAGTGCCCACTGTATAATAAATCAGATCTAGAAAGCTTGTTTACCTCCTCAAATGTTAGGGTTAGCAGTTGTAAGTCATAACCTCTCACACAAAAGTCACCCATAATCCTCTCTGCTTCATGGATAAATTCAGTAAATGTGGAGGAGATTTCTTTTGCCTGGATTAATTGGCTCTTAGAGAGCCCTTTCAATAAACCCATGGTATGGCAACTGTGAGCCCGTAAATAATTATTGCGATCCATGGGCTTATGATATACACTAGTAATAAACAATATCCCCTCCCAGTCTATTATTACATCCAAAAAATGTAGTTTATGAGTATGGCAATCAAGGATAGACTTAATCATAGAATGAATGTCATTCAATGACGTAACCACATCCAATAGTTGAATTTCAGTACCAACCCACATAGAAAAGGTTGATGTAACGGTAATAGTTGTGAATATGACAGTGAAAGGAAGTCTCATTAAAAATATGTTCCCTTTCATAATAATGCATTCACAGTAATGTAGCATATGCATGAGCCATGTTTGCCTCCATTGCACAACCCTGTAGCTGCGGATAATTGTGAGTGAGAACAAAATCCAACTCACAAATAAAGTTAATCTCATAGGTTTTCAATTCGTTTTTAGGTAGAAAGAACCTAGTACAGGCTGACAAAAGGTGGTTTAAGCCCCAGAAACTTTGCTTTGTAAACCTACACTGATGGTCAATTAAAAAGGTTTTATACCGGATCCCATTTCTGTGTGTGCAAATTCTGTTCTACATACTCATGCATTTATGGTGATGTGTTGCCCTACATCCAATAATTTATCACCACTACTTGTGAAAATAAATTAGGTGTGCACTTCTACAAACCTTCTGGTGATCCAAGTTAGCACATACAATGTTAAGTGTGCCTGTAGATATTTTATTTGCTGTCAGAATAAGCACAGTAGTACAGCTGCCTTTAAGGTAAACATCTATGATATATTAAGCAGCAGGTACTTTTACCCATTGCACATAGTTTTGTTAATAAAATGAAGAATACATGTATTTCTAACATTATGATCATGTCTCTTTACACTGACACGTATAACACTATTTTACATGCAGCAGTAAAAATTTATTTTAGATTGTCAACTGCAGGTATCTTTAAAAATAAACAAATACACTGAAGCTTAAGATGCTTTGTAGTTCAGCCTATGTGATCAGAGAGAGTGCAATCAGTAAAATGTGTCATCTTTCCCAAAGAAATACATATCATTTCTACAAATGCAATAGAGAGTTCAGTAGATGAATGCAAATACAACCCTTTCAGCTCCTTACATCATGTAGTCCCTTTATATTCTGTTGATGCTTAGGAATACACATAAAGTATTAGTCACCATAATTGTAAGTTACCATGCTGATTGGCATATATTACAAGTGGGCTGGGAAATCTCATGTATGAGTTCAATACATATCCATCACTGAAGCTCAGTGGAATTCACAATCTCTTCAAATAGATGGTTAGCCAATTTTCCACCTTTCAAAAGCTTCCTGAAAGATAATGTCTTATAATAAATTATTCTCAAACCTGCTATCACCAAATCTGAACTATGTCTTGCAAACACCACCTTATTATCTAAGATTCACTTTAGTTTATCACAGATCAATTAGAAACTTTGATAAAAAGATCAACTACATTCACCCTGATTCATATAAACCACTTATTACAATGCTTGATTCTCCTGCCCACTCACCTATTTTCCTGGCAACAAACAAGATTGTTGCAATAAGGGAGTAGAGTAACTGCCACGGAGCAAAGACAACAGGATAAAGAATGATGAAAAAAAGAAGAATGCATCAAAAAGGAAAAGAAAGAATATACGACAAGCCCCAATGTTGTTTTAAACTGGAGAAATTTGTATTATCAAGAAGTTTGGGAAATCTATTTAAAAGAACACTGCACCGAAAAATGCATTTATAGTGACTGTATATTAAATCTGAGCTTCCGGAATATTCTAAATTGTTTCTATAAAGTATGATATTTAGCTTTTAAGCTTTTAAAATTGTGCATTAGGGTTCACTTAATGAATCTGAATTATCTAATGCACTGTAGAAAACAATGGGCTGGGTAAGGTATGTTCAACAACATGACTGCTATCCATATAGATAAGAACAGCCGGAAAACAATATATTTTATGAATTTCACTTCAAAGATTTTTACAAATACTATATTTGAATAACTGCCATATCAATCCAAATTGGATTTTTTTTGTGTTACTGGTCCTTTAAAATAATTCTAACAAATGCTATGTGGCAGGGTACATTGGCATATATTGTTCACCATCTTGCCCACAACATTTGAAATGGCTACTGAAAGCAATAGACACAATCATTTTGTCAATGATGTGATCATTAGGATACATACCTTTTGATGGGAAATAGTTATTGAGAAGAAAATTTCATGGATTTTAACTTTACTTTTTTATGGTTAAAGTGTAGCTATGACCTCATTTTTTTGCATTGGTGATTTGTTTAAAGGACCAGTAACTTACAAAATAAATATATATATATATATATATATATATATATCATTAGGACTGGCAGAGCAGTTATTCAAATACAGTAGTTCTTGCAAAAATGTTGTCTTTGAAGTTAAATTCATGAAATTGTATTGCTTTTAGTCTGTTTTTAATCTTACAGATAGCAGACTTACAGTTAAGGCTAGGTTCACACTAGCGTATCATGCTCCACGCATCATACACTAGTGTGAAAAATACGGCTCAGTGAAAGCCGATGCTACTCACATAGTTCCAGCACACTAGCGTATGATGTGCATACACTAGGTCCAGAACACTGTGTGTCGCATTTTTGCTGGTGTATTATACGCTGAGCCAAAAATGCGATCCCACAGGAAGTGATGTGAATGCCGAGGGAGCGTTCACACTGTTGCTGGTAAGTTCAAAAGAAAGATATTTTTCTTTTTTTTTATTTTCACACTAGCGTATTATGCGTTGAGCTGAACCTAGCCTAAACAAACTTTACCAAGTCCCATTGATTTTTACAGTGCTTTAGATCATTTCTATTTAGGAAGTGTGCCCAAAAGCCCCAGTTTTAAAGCTAATTAGCTAAATGTCTCACTTTCTAGACACAATTGGACTTTGTGAAAGCACAGGCCGACTATATAACTATAAATTAATTAGAGGCATTTTCATATTTTAGTGTTACTGTTCTTTTAACTGGTAAATTATGACTGCAATTTCATCCCACGAGATCCAGAACTGTTTTTATGTTGCTCTCATACCTGCATATTATAAACAGAACAATTAAAAAGTCATATTAGGTATCATGTGCCAAGTCTGCATTTTTTATTGTTTTTTTTTTTGTTTATCTGTAGTAAACATCTATCAATTACCTCACAATAAACCCTGCAGGAAGAAACTGCACATATCATAGATATGTTTGTTAGAGGATTCAAACAATGTATGCTCGCTAAATTGACAGGTTAGCAGGTGGCTATCTTTAAATTAACAAGGAACATGTGTATCTAGATGATAGTGCCTTAAAATGATTTTATTTTTTTTTGTGTTTTCAGATGTCTTGAGCTAGAAATGCAATGATATCAAAACCTGCAGAATTTCCTTAGCCTAACAGCTACTATACTGTTTGAAATGACACCCTAAACTATAGGTTACTCAGATATAAATCTTCTTCAAATTGTATAAACAAACAATTACATCTAGATCTTAATTGCAGGGCTAAAATAATACGCCGACTTAGATCACAACAGCTGAGCAACAATGTCTTTATTAAATTTGAAATATGCACATCTCTCTCTTTCAATTTGATTTTATATCTTGTTTATTTATGATGCAATTCCCTTGATTTTTTCCCACCGAGTACACTGACATTTAGATTAGTCATTTATTGTGTACTATATTTCTTTCTAAATAAGAATGTTTTTATCCCTGTATTTTTTTTTTTTTTTGGGGGATTACATAAATAAAAGCATTGTGTTCTGGGATGAAATTAAGTTAGAAAGTATCCGTAGACAGTATCTGCTAAGTGAGGTGCAATAAGAAAAAACATGTAGTCATTTAACTTTGATATGACCTTACAAGTGCAAGAATGTTAAATCCCCACCTGGCTAACCATGTGTTTAAAGGATCATTTTTTTTTTATTCTGTTTCAGGGTTTGCCTTAAAGATGAGTAAAACTAAAAAAACCTCACCAGTTCTTCTCATTAATCAGCATTTTGCACTGATTAGCTATCATTAAAGGTACACTAACCTCAAACCTCAATAGATTAATTGTATCTAGTACATAGGTATGCATATCCTAAACATTTTTACATTTAACAGTTACAGTTCTATCTCTGAGCAGTCTATAAGCAAATCCAGAATACTATCTCTAAACTGACGTTTTTTCATTCCAGGCTTTCCAGACTTCTCTATTAACCCCCAAGTGTTTTAAGGCTATATTCCATTTTACATTTCATATTCTGTCTTTTTTGTAATGAAAGGAATATTTCACATCACTATGCCTGACACTGGGGATTTGGAAAGAGATCAGAAAGTCTGATGCTATATTGGTTATACCAGTGGAGATTTATGGGGTTATTCACTAAGGTGTGAATTTGAATGTCGCATTCGCAAATAGTGGATTGCCATAGCAAATCTGCGACAATTTCCCCATTGTAAAGTCGTGGCAATTTTTTAATGTTAAGATTGCTACAATTTTTCCATAATAAAGTCACAACTGCGACAATATTCTCATTATAAAGATGCAACTGCAACAGTAGCAGCCTATTGCAACTGTCTTTATCTGGCAAATTCACACCTATATGCAACAATTAGGACTTTAGTGAATAACCCCTTTAGTTGCTGTCTCAAATGAGTGAGTTTGGCTACCCAAATAGTAGGTAGGCAGATAATTGCAGACCCAATCATTTGGACAGTCATCTACATAATCCAATCAATGGGTCAATTTACCATTGACCATAGTGATGCACTTATGCATGCCATCAACAGACCAAATTTTGAGCAGAAATTAATCTGTCAGTACAGGCAGTTGTTTTGCCCACTGCACATTGAGAAATGATCTGTTAACAGCTCTATGCTGGCAGATAAATAGTTTGGTGGGTACTCAGCTTTAGAAAGAGTAATGTAAGGTTAGGGTAGGATTACACCCTATGAGAAATGTCAGTAATAACTTTAGAGAACAGACCTCACCCAATCCATTGTTCTTAAAGTGGCCCCTAAAATTTAACTGTAAAGATAAATATCATTTTCAGAAGCACATATTGAAAATATAAAAAGCAAATTAATATTTTGGTGTTACTGTCCATTTAAAGGGGAACATCTGTCATTACATAAAAAATATCAACCGTGATATCGGGAATATTGTAGAAGACTGAAATTAGGTCTTTCATATTTTTTTTATACGTTGCTTATTCAACCTAACATTTACCCTCATGGAAAACTCAAATACTTTCCAATCAATGACTCATATTTCCTGACAGACGAATTATTTATGTCTAGAAGGAAAAAAAAATCAAGTTTTCTTTAAGAAATGAATTCACGCATCTCTCTTTCTGGCTGCAACTATTATCTTAAAAACACAAGGGAACAAAGCTACTTAAATACTGGACTTGCTGTATCCCAAATTAAAGAAATGAGAATCTGGTCTGCACCTCCGCTGGGAATGTTACTCATGCATTTCTTTCTTTACAAATGTCCCCTTGGCCTTTTAATGACGAAGCCAGGCTGGAAGCTTTATTTCTATGGATGATTCTGAGTATCTTTATTGCCACGTCAAAGATTCAGTTAGAAAAATTAAGGGACGAATAGAACATTATTATTATAAGCAGGAGCTGCCATTCAATGTCTCTGATAGTCAAAATGAAAGAATTCTACAGCAGTTAGCAGTGCTTTTAAATCAAAAAAATTACTATTAAGATGGCAGAAAGCTTGTTTTTTTTTTACCAATTTGTCATTTATAAAATATGTCTATGCTACTCAGTAAGGACTGGCAGTTCCTAATCTACAAAAATACTATGAAGCAGCACAGATACCTCAAATCAAAGCCTGGAGCTGTCCAAGATCAACCAATAGCAGTGGACAGATTGAATGATCATCTGTATCTCAACTACTTTTAAATTCATAGGTAGTCCCCCAAAATTAGCCAATTAAATTCTAGGATTCATCAGGTTCAGTTTTAAAATTTGTAAAAAATGCAACCATAAATATATTAAAATCCTTAAAGTCGTAATTTTTAATCTAATTTCTTGGCAATTCAGCTTTCTTTCCATAATTAAAAGTAGATATACATAATCTGTCAAATATTAATTACCTTGAACATCTCACTGTTTTACTCCAAAATTCTATTGCTAAATTTCTTTGAATCTGGATATCCATGGGAATTATATGCACAAGCTATATAACCTAACTAAATGGATCCTACCAGTACTGATAATACTAGCCAATCCTTTAGAACAGATAATTCCTAGATGACTGTAAAAATGACTATTGATATTGTAGATATCTGCACTTTCCACAGATTTAATTGACCCATATGTTATGGCTTAGATAGATATTTTTTTTATCTTTAAAATAAAATTCTATAATACACCAGTTTGAAGGGCTTTTCTGCCTTCCGGACTGATTATTTGGGTTCACAATAGAGGAAAATATTTGTTGCCTATTTTAGTTATCTTACTTATTTGAATGCCATGATGCATTATATATTCTGTAGCCACTGTTCTTAATATTCCTACTGTAGTCTTTTGGATTTTAAGTCCCAAAAATGATTATGATAGAATGCTAAGCAACTATTAACTTTCATGTAATTATGGAATTATTAGTGTACCTTAACTGATAAAATATGGATTCATAGCAATGACGACATGATCTAGGAAATAAAGTGACTGATTAAAAAGAGTCATTATAGAAGCAGATTTCCTACATGCACAATATGTTATCATTTGCTTGCTCCACACAGATTAATTTAAAATATTTGGTATGGTTTGCTAAATCTGAACATTAACACAATATGCACAATGCACATTTATATTATACATGCTAATTTGCATTAGTTCCTATTACATAGAAATCAACAAATCATCTGCAAAACAGAAAAGAGGGGGGGATTATGGTAAGTCAGCTTTAGCTAGCTGCTAATCAGGAGATTGCCTTGAGGCTAGGTTCACACTAATGTATTATGCGCAGCTCATAATTCGTTAGTGTGAAAAAAAAATAAGAAAAATTGGCCGAGCATATTTTTCCTTTGAACTTACTAGTGATAGTGTGAACACTCCCTCGAAGTTGACATCACTTCCTATGTGGTCACATTTTGGGCAGGGTGTATCATTTGCCGGTCAAAATACGACACACAGCGTTCCAGACTCAGCGTATGCGCATCATACACTAGTGTGTCCAGAACTAGGTGAGTACTATCAGCTTGCATTGAGCCATATTTTTTTTCACACTAGCATATTATGTACTGTGCATAATACGCTAGTGTGAACCTAGCCTTAATCTGTACCTATACTCTTTTTTTATTTTAATGTTATAACATAAATAAAGAGGGGGGAAGTATTAAACTTGAGGAACAAACCATATGACTGTCTCAAGAATTTTTTTTTTAGGTATATTTATTTAAATAGGGATTCTTTGTTACACAGTACTGAATTATTTAGACTGTATAGTGTAGTGTTTAGATACATGACTGGTGACATGCAAGCTAGTGTAAACATTCTCTCCTAAAACCCCTAAATTGTGCAAGAAAATACACTATTGGAAACTATTTCAGTTAGAATGATCTCTTTGATGTGGTAACCAACTATTTCAATTAGAACTTATTTATAAATGTTTTGTTATAATAAATTTACTATATGGCTATCCTGGTACTTACCCATCTGTGTGGAAATTAAAAATCAGACATTTTTGTCCACCTTAAATACCTGGAAATTATGAATGAAACCATGCTTATGCTTTTATTATGGAGTCTATCAAATGTCTCAACAAAAAGAGCTTAGTATGATACCATAAGGAACAAAGGTACATGTTTGAAATTACTTTTGCTTATCTAAAAGGATCATCTGTAAATAACTGAGTGCAACTTAAGCCTTAAACAAAACAACCTGTGCATTTTTAGTAATTCTAGAGTTTAACAATAAACTTAAAGTTATTCAGTAGCTTATGTGAATGTTTTGTGAACATTTGATGTTAAACCTGCTATGGGACAGCAGTGACATATCAAAGAACATTCAACCTCTCAGCTACCAGAGTGGTCTTCTACTTATATGGGTGAAAAACAGTAGCAATAACAGGTGGTTGACAGAAATTCGTAAATATAATCAGAAGATTTTCATAGAGTACAAGTAAAGGTTGATAATAGCTACATAACCAGATTCGTGGGTGATTAAAATCACTAACAGGAATAAGGGTCGAAGAGAATTTGCCAGTTGATTTTTGGTAAAGCTGCACAACCTCTTTTAGGATTTATTAGGGATGAACTTGTAATGGCTGTTGTAATCCCTAACTGGGTTTCACCTCCAGTCACTGAAGATTCTAAGAGCTAAACTAGTTACCTTGATCTAGTAGGGCAGTGGTAGGCAACCCACGGCTCTGGAGCCACATGTGGCTCTTCAGCCACCTTGTTATGGCTCCCTTCTGCCTTGATTGACAAATAAAAAAAAAGAATAAAGGTTATTTATCAATGCAATTTTGATATATATATATATATATAAAATTTTACTTTTGTTATTATTTTCTTCTGTTTGTTGTATTCTGATGTTGTAACAGGTAAAATTTTAAAAAAGACTGAAACTTTTAAACGTTTCTAACCTGTTATGTTTTGCGGCTCCAGACAGCTTTTCTTTAGTGGAAGAGAGGGGAAAAATGGCTCTTTTGATAGTAAAGTTTGCCAACCCCTGTCCTAGGGGGTGGTTTCATGATTATTTACAATAGGATGTGGGCCTGTTTTCTTTCTGAGCTACAGCAGCAGTTGTGCTTGAATAGGGTAGTGATTTTTATGGTATTCAATCAGCAGTACCTATTTTATTCTTCTTCATTTCTTGAAAGGAAAGTAATACCAAAATAAAAATACAGCAAGTGCACTAGTACTGTTTTACTGCTTTACGCTATGATTCTACGTACCTATATAGCAGGGATTTCTGTCATAGATCCTGTTTGAAACCAATTAAATACAACATTGTACTCTTTCAAATTATTGCTGAATTGTTAAGATGGGAAAGATGAGCAGAACAAAAGAAAACAAAAAACTATTATAGTTATTAGTAATGATTACGTAGTGATTTTATGAACAGTGGATGGTTTAAGAAACAGCCTCATATAAATCTCAATGGTAAAGAAAAAAGGTAATTTATAGAATCCATAATATTGCAAGCTTCAGCATTTTTAAAGTCAAAGACAAAAATGTGGATCTTTAAAAGGAAATAGAAATTGTTCTGTCATTTTTTTAAAGTATAATACATATCTCATCAAAGATTTTAATTTACTGAATACTTCAAATTTTTAGGGCTAGTTGTTGATCAGTCCATGAAACTGTATGGTCAGATGGTTAACCTTGCAGGTATTTAAATCTGCTACTAATCTTACAAAGCATGGCAATCAACAGGTGCTCTTGACAGGGCTGCTGCACTGAAATGATCTATGATTTTGCTGTTCTGCTTTTTTTCTGAGTTCAGTTTGTAGACTAGTCTAGTTGTCTTGAACTCTTTCCTGTCACGCTGTTTATCTACCTCAGCTGTTAACACTGAAAAAAGGTACTTTTATTTATCATGAATAATCATTAAAAAAACTAAAGAAATATACCTGTATATCTCTACCCAGCTACCTGAGATACATGTATAATTTGGTTATCCAAAATAATAATAAAAAAAACATTATAAAAATCACAACCAGTAGTGCCCCCACAGACTAAAAAAACAAACAAACAAGAAAATTAGGATTAGAAGGTACAGGCACAAATACTACTGCCTGCTGGGATGCAAAGGGATTGTCATGGTTACAGCACAGGGGCTTAGCCCACAACCACTCCAACACCTATTGTTACTTCCCTACCTGTAACAAATCTTCCTATAAAAATGTCTTTATCATGTTAAAATTTGATTAATCAAATTCTCTAGTAAAAGTCTGTACTTAAACCCAAAACTTGACCTGTTCTTGTATAAGGAGAATCATGAATATGCTTTCAGTCTGGAACTACCAAATGACCAAAAAAAGAGGATTTATGGGCATACTTTTTAAAATGCAACTACAATGTAGTTACCAATGTTTAGTACATGGTACATTACCATTATTAACATTATAAAGGGAGTGGTCGTTTACTATATACAGTATTTGTTTCACATAAATTGTTTACATTAGCAATCAAACCTGATGAATAAAGCAGTTAGCTGGACTATGATTAAGCGTTATTCGGCATAAAATGCATTAGTGCTAATAATAATATTTTCTTAGAACCTAATTTAATGATTTAATAGAGAAGTCTTTACATGTTGGGGTGCCAGAGGCATTCATTATACTTTGCAGCTTATTTGGATGTTGGAGTCCTACCTTCTGAGCACCCAGTACACAGCATGATTACAAGTGTGAGTACTCTACTTTATTAGTAACCCAGTACACAGCATGATTACAAGTGTGAGTACTCTACTCTATTAGTAACCCAGTACACAGCATGATTACAAGTGTGAGAACTCTACTCCAGAGGTCCGCAACCGCCGGTCCGCGGACCGGGACCGGGCCGTTGGTGTTTTCCAGCCGGTCCGCGGCAG
>WMED01002952.1:4225-23128 GCA_019650415.1 Pipa parva
GGCTTGTGGGTATACAATATGGGGGCTTGTGGGTATACAATATTTTTTGATGTTCCATTGTCTGTGCAGATATACAGATTGTCTGGTTTACCAACTCTAGAACACGCAACATATAATTGTTCATGTGAGAAGCAATCTGTGTCTAGATTTAAACCTCCCAATTCTAAAGATTGACCCTAAACTTTGTTGATTATTATTGCAAACGCCAATCGAATTGGGAATTGCAATCTCTTAAATTGAAATGGCATAACCATTGGAATCATAGGAATGAGGAAATGTTAGATTGTAAGCTCTACGGGGCAGGGACCTCCATCCTCCTGTGTCAATCACAACCTGCCACTTAAAGTGATTTTGCGTTTGTAAATTACTCACTTGTAATGTGTAATGCACTTTTCCCATGTCTGTCTTATATTTGTATGGCTGAATTGTACAGCACTGCGTAAATTTGTGGCACTTTATAAATAAAATTATACATACTTACATGTATACAAATATATTTCAATGCAAACACAGATCAATTGACACAGCTCACTTGGAAACATTGAAATGGAATCGTAAAATATTTAGTATAGCGTGTGTTGCTTTTATGTCCAACAGATGGCGATGTTTTTTTTTTTAAAAAAAGCATGTTTTTACCTGTCACAGGTGTGACACCTATATAATATAGATATATAAAACACATGCGTATTCGAATGCAACGTTGTGTCAGAATTTCAAAGTAATCGGTGAAGATTTTGAACAAACAAACATATTATACAGTATATGTTTAGTGACTGGAATGAACCAGGTAACAATGGAATGAACAAGGTAACAAAGTTATTAAAATCCGAATGTAATGTCCATGATGTTACCATGTCACAAGTTTTTAAGCAATAGACAAATATTATTTGCTGTATCTGATGATTTTATACAGCTATTATTTCACTGAAAAGACTATGTAACAGATACCTATAGGCCATAGGTTCAGTATGGTGATTCTACAGTAGCCTGTTTGCTTCTACACACTTTTCTGTAACAACAAAGCACCTAGAACTACTCAGTGACTTAAATAGCTTACTGTCCAAATTTTCCTTTGTTTGAGCAGTCCATTTCTAATGACATGGAAGTGAATGTGTAAGGCTATTATTATCTATGGTGCAAAACACAATAGCCTGTGTAGACTATCCAACAAGAAACAAAGGATACAATTTTTCCAGCTCAGCTACAAAACAGCCAGCATAGCATTGGCCATAGATTGTCACTGAGGCCTCTGAGCATATCAGCACAGTGATTGAGATAAGAAATCCATGCAAGAGCAGAAAATGTAATGTTTAAATAGCAGCTTTATGAAAACTACATTTCTTCAATCACAAAATACTACAGTGCTGGATAGGAATGTAAGAAATAAAATAAGCTATTTAAAAGGGAAGACTTGGGGAGCCAGTTAAGTATCTATCAGAGAATGACTGTCATGCCAAGAGTACATAGTATATATAGGATAAAGATGGAGATCACAGGTCCTAACTTTTGCCATAAGTGACCTCAGAGAATATAAAATCTGGAAACGAATAACTGCATTTTAGAAATATCCTTCTGGTGCTTAGCTGGAGTATGAGGTCAAGGAAAGTCATTATATGAAAAATATTTAATAGATACTTATTGTAGTGTAATCATTGCACTTTACAATGTATTCCTAGAATCAATTTCAAGATTTTTACTGCAGGTTTGGCTATAGAGACAACATGAACATATCTGCCCAAAGGATATAAATCCCTGAAGACAAGGGTAAGAGACAGCATAATGACTTGACTCAACTCTGTGAGCAGAGAATGCACAAGGCCTCCAGGGTGTTAAAATGAAAAAAACATTAGGGATTACTTTAATTTCCTATTAATATTCAGTAAAATTCTAAACCATAAGATATTCTGCAGAAAAATACTACGTTCTCTAAAAGAAGCCTTTATGAACCTCAATAAGTACTGTCATAATATTAAACATCATCCTTAGACTATAATGAATGACTTCCTAGAGACTACATTGATACCTATCAACTACCAAACTCAACTCACCCTGAGATCCAGGAATATGAACCTAAACTATTAAACGGTGTGAAAAGTTTGGGTAAAAACATTATTTATATCTGACATGTATACATATAGAAAGCCAACTTAAGCATTACAATGTAAAAACAGTTTTTGAATCAGTAGTACTTGCCTCTAGTTTAAATAGTCCTGCTCCCACAGATATTCTGTGTACAGACTCTTCCTGTGCAGTGCCACTAAGCCCTACCCCGAGTAACATCAAGGAGATTCATTTTTGTGGGGAAGACCACTCCCCCTATCCATAGCTAAAAGGCCCATTTATAACCCTGAGTATGGGCAGATAAGAGCTGTCCAACCATCTGTGCAATCAGCTGTGGTGAGAGAAGTCAGGGAGAGGAGAGGGCATGGCTTTAGCCCTACGCTGCCCATACACGGAACTTGTATACAGATACAATGCAAATGCAATGCAATGCAGCTGCAGGGGGATATTGAGCCTTGCTGAGTTAAGAGGTGAGTCAGGAGTTTATTAATCGCTATATTTCTTGACAATAGGTAAATGGGGCTTTCTTTATAGATGTGATTTACATACCCTTTAATTTAGCCTGCTAAACACTATTTCCTATTTCTTTCCTTCTGGAACATACTGAATGGCATATTTATAACGGCTCTCTCATCTGAAATGTAAGAAACAATTAAGGTAATCACATTTTTGCATTGTCCCTTAAGTTTCACCAGAGTTTTTCTGCCCAACTCGCACCTAAACCTACCAGTAGAAATAATGGGATTCTGCAGGTCTGGGATACTAAACAGACTGCAGTAAAATGGTTGCCATTAATGTTAATTCTATTGTTTATGTATCTGGCACAAATAAATGATCAGTCTATTAAAAATGAAAGTTCATTGACAAACCTGAACTGAGTTAATTTACTGGGGAAAAAAATGAAATAAAAAACAAGCAAAAACAGAACATTGGTTCTGAAATCATGGCATTTCCTTGGCTGTTTTTCCCCAGTAATTATCAGCCTATTTCCTATCACATCACATTGTTTAGGGGGGGAATGAATTTCAAAATTACATTTTTACTAGTATATTGAAAAAAAAAACCAATGAATAATGTTACTGCAAGTGACAAAGAGAACTAAAATAAAAATATAGTACAAGCAAAAAATATTTGTTTCTACAATGACATTTTAGTTTTATAATATGGTGTGAAACACACAAGTGTGACTTGTGCTTTCTTACAATAAAAACCTTTGACAATAAATTATTACAAACAGTAACCTTTCCTATGTTATTGGCTCTTCTTGGCATGCAATATGAGCTTCAGCGTCATCTTTAAGAACTGAACTCATCCCGTGTGATTTTTGTAACAGAAAAGGTGCCAAGGAAATAGTTAAACAAGGACGTCATTGAAGAGGAAGGCTAAAAATTCCACATATTAATGGATTTCTCAGTGTGAAAAGAAGTCTTTCCCAAAAATTTGTTTTGTTTGTTTTTTTTTTTTATCTCCACATCTTGTCCATTTACTCTCTTTTTTTTTCCAACAAGATCAAAGACTTGGGAAAAGTCAGGCTTTTCTGCAGGAGAAATACAATTTTATACTGTGAGAAAAAAATATTACATCTCCTTGCTTCTGCCTCACTTTGGATTTTCAAGACCCCAAAGAAAGAATAAAACGTAAAGAAATGTTCACACTTGCATTTTCTTCTGCAGGAGCCACTGAGAAATTCTCCTATTGATACATATATTTTACAGTGCCAAACAACAAACAGGTGTATAAAGAAATGCATGTCCCCCTCTCACAGCCCCCTGTATTGTAGCACCATTAGCTATGCAGAGTAGGACAAATTGGTGTCTACAGTATTTGACTGGCCCAGCATGCCCTTCCAGTAGGCCAGTCAGTCATCATGTGACATGATCTGCAAGCCCATAATCCCCAGTCGGACACTGGGTGACTGATCTGCACAGGTGCTGATCTTCTGCTACTGTGCTTACTCTTTTCGGTGACACAGCGGGAACAGGAAATGACCTCAGCACCTGTTAGGAAAAAGTTCAACTAAAATTCAATATAAATGCTACTCAATAAAGGCCTAATTTCCCTCTCAATTTATCTCCACCCCTTTCTGTTTAAACAACCCCTCCCCAAGTTCAAGGTAACATCTCCTCAATTGAAAATTATGGACTTGGAAAATAAATGCAACTGAAACCTATGCCTATGGACTTGGAAAATAAATGCAACTGAAACCTATGCCTAGGCTAGTTCTAAATGGGCATGTCAAATGACTTTCCTCTAGTATAAGCCATGCTGGGAAATTGACAAAAGATGACAACAGCTAAAGGAACAAGACTACAGACATCAAATTGGTTCACCTAAGAATTTAGCACATTTCAAACCATCTTTATTTAAATGCAGAAAAAACAAACAAAAAAAAAAAACAGAAATACCTGTACATTTAACTAATCCCACATTGGTTTTTAAGATGGCTATCGTTAGACAACCTTCAATATAATGTTTTGTGTATGTAAAAAAAGATCTTATTTATGAATCCAAACCTTCTGGGAACCCTGAAGCAGACTGGTTTTCGATAATAAAATGATTGGCAAGATGATCCCTTTTTTGATGAGAAGCTTCATTGATGTCATCTGATGAGTGGTCCACCTCAGCTAGGCTCACATTCTACCTTTCTTTGGTATATCTGTTCCTTTTTCCAACACTGTTTTAGCATAACTTTCTTTTTCTCTTTTATCTCTAGATAACTGCTTCCAGGGACCAGAGGGATTGAATTTTTGTTTTGACTTATATTGTTTGAAGATCTGTAACTCAAAGCAGCTCCCGTGTCTCTGAAGTCTGTGCATGCAGAGCAGCGAAGGTAAGCCTGGACCTGTATACTAAATGCAGATTTATAAGCGCAATACTTATTTTTAGTCTTTCTTTGTCAAGTTTTTTTTTTTTAACATACAACTTTAATACCAGTGTGTTTTTGTGGCTGAGTGAAATGACTGCAAGATCTAGAAATTCTAAACAATGAAATCTTTCTTTATGCCAAAAAAAGACAGAATTACAAAGGAAGCACTGTAAATGGCTATGTCCTTTGGCTGGATTTTTAAATTAAATCAGTTATTCTGAGCTACAATGTATCGTCAGAAACTGACATATTGATATCTATTTACACTCTGTCTATGAAGCTACACATAAGTGATTGCTACTACTACTACTTAGCTGCACACAAATACATTCATATCTACAGTTTAGCGGAACAATCGAGTTGTTCACGTTGTCAGGCACTCCCACTTTTACTGGAGACAAGCATGCCACAACAAAGCTTACTTTAAAAGTGATTGCCAACTATGTAAGCTCCTAAAAACCTGTTGTCCTAATTGGCCTTTCCCCTAAGGGATAAGGAGAAAGCTGGTACCTTGTGCCAGGAAGGATTATATAAATACTATAGTTTTAAACACAACAGTCACTTCAAGTTTTTCCAGGCAGTGTATCTTCACATTGTTTTCTTAGGAATACAAACAAAACATCATATGACCATCCCACAAAATCACTTTCTAATAATGTTTCACAAGCAACCTTTGTCTATATAACAACAACATCTCATAATCGCTATTGATTGGATTAGGAGGCTTATTCTGATTACATTTTTATGCATTTCAAATTATCCAATCAGCATTCATTTAGGATGCATGCTTAAAATAGTTCAATTAACCAACGAGTACAAAGCAATTTCACTGCATTTTTGTTTTAGTAAAGTTATTTTCTTGAAGGAAAAAAACGTGTACATTTGGATGTGACAGTGAGGTCGATAAACTAAATGTAACATAAAGTTAGAGTGACTTGTATAGAAAATAATAGGAAACACTTGAATTAGAGAAGGTGGCCATGCAAAGGAGATAAAAACAGCTAACTGAATGAGGTGTTTTTGAAGTATACTGTTTAATATTCAAAGTCCCTGTAATTTTTGGATTGTGACTTTGGAACATTCACTGTGCAATGTGCTTTGTGTGTTCATTTCGGAAGAACATTGCTGTTGGTGACTTTCTGGCACTAAACAAGTCCTGAGCAGAAGAACATATTGTATTCCGCACTAAGCATGATTGCAAGCAGACGCATAGCTACAAAGTTCTAATTTCCATAGCGATAAAAACCCTTTAATACCATGGAACACATACACCCCTTTAACTAACAACGGAATATTCTGATAGCTTTGCAGACTGAGACTAACCAGGCAATGTGCAAACCAAACAGAGACAGCTGTACTGCTTCACTTATGCCTGGCTTTCTAAGCCCCTGTGTGTAAATCCGTACACATTCACAGGTGCACATACAAACATTTCAAAGGCAAACATGGGACCTTATCTCATGCAGCAGTCATTTTTACTCTGTTGTATGTCACTGATCTGTTGTATTCATTGCCATCACTCGCTCAGCTTGCTGAAATACTGTTACATATGCAAGCATTATTTTCCAATTGTAACCTAATTTTCTGCTCTGCTGGACAGCATGACCATTATTTGTCAGTGTGTTTCCCTTAGCCCACCACATCATTCATGTGCCTATTATTGTCATCAGAATGTGGTGTGTCAGCAGGACTCTGCTCCCCATCTCCCCGCAGTCACTCAGGTAACAAACCCATAATCTCGCCCTGTTTTCCATGATGGTTGAATTACACATAATTGTTCCTGCACAGTGATTGATTTCTGCCTGAATAGAGACCTCTGCCTTTTTTTTCAATGCAAGCGAGCAGCAGCCAAGTCTCCTCAACTGGGAGGAGACAGCAGCCTTTGAAGAGATCAAAGCCAAGGCCGCAAGCAGTTGTGCACCCTGGGAATACGGAAAGCCTTTATGCTCTCACAACCCTATTTCTAGCATCATGTTGGATTGCAGCTGCAATACATCCTGCCAGAATTCTCAGTGCTTTTAGAGTTGGCTCTGACATCACCCATAGCTGTTTTCTTTAAGTCAGAAAAGCTGAAAAAGATTACTTATTTCACAGCTCTGTAATTGAATCATGCTTGCAATGTCTAAGCAAAAACCATTTGTTATTAGTTTGAGTTAAGTTAACATGTGATGAACACACACATATATACACATTTCTTATTGATTTCATTTATCCTTGTGTCCCCTGCTCTCTCTGTAAGGAAACAAGAGAAGATAAAGTATTTACTGTTTTTCTCCAGCCAGTAGCATGATAGGTAAACGGATTACAGCAATGTGATAGTTTTGACACACAACTCAGAATTTTGTCACTAGCATGCTTTGTAGAAATTCTTTTAGACTGAGGTGTAAACATTAACACAGTAAAGGAAAGAATGTAAAACAACTGAGGGCGATTTAAATCAAATGTTAAATTATTAATTCTGGTTTAAAGGGATTGAGAAGTGGAGCTGTCACATTGACTTTTACACCCTTCTTGGTTAAAGTCATTATACATTTTTAATTTGCTTTTTTTAATGACCTTGAAGTTGGTCATGAAAGTTGTGTCCCTATTTGCCGAAGATACTAAAATATTCAGGGTAATTAAGTCAAGACCAGGAGCCAGATAAATGGGGAAATGACAAACCACTGAGAGATAACAAAGGAATTGTAGGTTTTTCCTTTTGAAAAGACCCAGAGAAAATTTACATTCAGTTAAAATGTTCCAGGGGAATCTTACATTTAAACTGTACTGAATTATACTGTAACACAGGGACGGGCAAGTATTTTTTCCATCGGGCCACGTGAATGGTCTGATGTCTTCAGAGGGCCTGTCTAACATGCTGACACCTACGGCAGTTGGCTGCATCCCCCCATTTTTACATCTTGCCGTGGGCCAGTCTTAGAAGTCTGGAGGGCTGGATGCGGCCCGGGGGCCACAGTTTGCCCAGGTCTGCTGTATCACTTGGAACTGAAACGGACTGCTAGCAAGGGTACTCCCATGTCAGAAATTATTCTTTTAACACCCCACCCCCATATAAACACACAAATGGCATTGGTTGCAGGAAAAAAACAGATGGTTTATTCCTTTTAGCAGAACAGTGTACAGCATGAATTCATACACAACATATGATTGTTATAAATGCATTGCAGGAATGCACACTTACCATATAACTCATACAATTAAATTCAGATATATACATTTTCACTGCACTGTGTTCAGTCTTATATAGTATTACTTATGCCAAGGACAAAAATGGCTATAAAAAAGTTTATGTCAGGCTAGAAAAAAACTTTTTGCTTTGTAGATAATCAAGACCCCCTCTGGTGTTCTTATGTAGTACTTATTCCTGAGAGGTATCCTCTGGCAGATCTGTTTATACACCTGACATCTAGAGGTAGGACCATCTTTGGCAGCTATTCTGAACAACCAAACAGATATATTCTCCCAGGAATGGAACTCCCCAATTTTCAACAAGGGACTTGTGTAGTCTTTATGTTCCTACAGTTTAGGTTTAGCCGAGTTCCTCAGTGTTAAGATACTCTAGTATGCACCAGAGTGGAGTGGCAACTGAGGCCGCAAGAAGTAAACTTTGGCTCAATCCCTTCATTTGATAGATAAGAGCACAATGAGTCTTAAAGTGCTAAGATTTGACACATCAATAAGAAATTATGAGCTCCTGCAACACGTTGTTCCCTAATAGTACAAGGCAGTGATTCCCAAAGTGGGCGCCGCCGCTCCCTGGTGATTGCTGCAACGATCCAGGGGGGCGGTGATGGCCACAGGTGCATTTGGGGGCGATGAATCTCCATAGTTACAAGAAGAACTGATGGAAGTAACTACAAACAATGAATTGAAATTTAAATTCAAAAGCGGCTACCAACAATTCTGGCTGCAAAAGGAGATCCCTACGGCTTATCCTGAAACATGGGCTGTAATTCAAAAGTTCTTAATTGCATTTCCTTCATCATATTTAGTGGAACGTGGATTCAGTGCGGTAACCAATTTATTAACAAAAAAAAAAAAAAAGAAACCTATTGCAAATAGTCAATCGCGGTGATTTAAGATTACTGCTGATGAAAATAGAGCCGGGGATTACTAAATTGGTAGCAGCACACCAGGTTCATCCTTCTCATTAAGATGATTTTGAATGTTTTCACTTTTTTGTATTACCTTTCTATTCTGAGTTCAATAAATAGTTTCATAATTTCAAAGTTCAATGTTTTTAATTTACACCTTTCTTTACGAAAAAGGTAGAAACATTAATACATATATCTTTCTGTTTAATAGCTATTAAAATTTAAAAAAAAAAAATTCCAGGGGGAGCTAGCTAATATTTTTTCTGGAAAGGGGGCGGTAGGCCAAATAAGTTTAGAACCAAAACATACAAATCAGGTACTTTAAATAAAGAAAAAACAGTTTTAGAAGTACAATATAAGAATATAAAAATTTCTACTGCTCTTTCTTTATTTGGTAAAACTGAGAGGAAGAGGAAGTCAAGAGCATTGTAGCACATTTCAAGACAAAAAGACGTTGGCAAAATACAGAGAGAGCAGGGGCGATGCTAGAGCTTAAATCACCAATTGGTGAGTATCTTCAGCCTTAAATCTAATATAAAAATCAGTGCAGTTTGACCTTTTGGACAAACAAAACTAAAGCTATGTTAGGGTTATGCAAATGTTCCATATTTAATCACCAGAATGCTTTCCGAATAAATCAATGGAACATTCTTGGCTAATTAGTATTGAACATTTACTTGGCTCCAAAAGTCCAGTAGCCCAGAAGTGTGTTATACTATGTTTCCATGGTAGAAGTTATCATACGTAAGTTTGGTATTGTTAGTAGTTAAAGGTAAAAGGTTTATTGAAAAAATAAATAAATAAATAGGATAAATAAACACATGAAAAATAAAAGAAAGAAAACAAGGAAAAAGTGAAAATGGCAAGAGCACCCAGAAATATAGGCAGCTCATTCAGGTATCTTTTATTCTAGAGTTAAATTAAAGCTATATTATATTATTGTTGTAGCAAGGTATCAAATCAGTGATCTGAATGTATTAAGACTAACATAATAATATAATCATGTATTAGACCAACAGGACTGATATGCTGGTTAAAAAAAAATGTATCTTGGATTGGCAAGGCTGTTTCTGTACACAGTATTTCTACACAACATGTTAAACTTTGGCAAAACATGCTGAACAGAAGACAGCGCAGTAGCAGTACTCTGATACACAACTGCTACTGCGCTTGCTCTATTTGCCAAAAACACAGGAAGTAAAGAAGATTGCAGCCCTTGTCAAGAGCAGTAGATATTGGCAAGTTACTCAGGCAGCACTGGAGCATAAAGGCTTACCAGTAAGTATTTCCTCCCTTAAGAATCACCCCTAGAAGCAACAAGCCTTTAGTACTCCTTAATGGGGTTGAAAATGTTAAAATGTTTTGGTTAGTTACCTTTTAAATAGTTTTTACATTTCTGCATTTGTTGCACAGCAGTGTTTTTCTGCTAGAGAACAAATAACCAAACATTAGGATATTATAAAGTAAGAAGGCCCAGAGGTTCTCTTTCTGCCAGCCTTTAACTTCCATTTAATTTATTTGGAGAAAAAAATGCTACATAAAATATCTCTTAGTGTAAGCCAAACCTTTCAATGCAGGCTTTGTGCAGCAACATTAATGAATGCTTTACATTAAATCTACATAGGTCCAGTAACAGAAGGAATATAAAGAATGCTAAGACAATGTCTCCTTATCCAAAACAGATTTCCTTTCTTACATAAATCCAGTGGATGGATGCAATACTTATTAGGAAGGTAGAAGTGAAAAAAGTAATACTGGCCTCCCAAAAATACTGCATTTTAATCCATTTCAATTTTTACATTATTTTAAAGGGTAATTTACACTGGTACATGTGCAAATGAGAAGGTGTTACAGAGAAACAGAAACCAGGGCTCATTTATTTCAACTGAGTAGATGGTAAAACTAAAAAAAAAACACAGGCATAACTTTAAATGATATCTTATGGATTTGAATAGTTTACACCAGCATCTGAGAGAGAAACAATCCCATGTTAAAGGTAATACTAAAATCAGCATATGTAACCCAACCCCCCCCCCCCAGCAGTTACCCTGGAAAGCACCTTCCCATTCACGTTATAATGATCCATTCAAAAATATCAACATAGCCATTTGCAGTGGTAAACTGGGATTTTTGGTAGTTCTGAGCTGTTTGCTAATGGTTATAATTTAATTGAATGGGTTCTATCTGTTTTGACCCCACTGTATAGTGGCATGTGACTAAATGCTAAGTGTTATAGTACTCTATAGAACAATAGCGCATGTAGTTTGGAAGGATGAAATAATCTTTCTTAGTGCAAAACAAATTCACAAACATTGGCAACATTAGTGCTGAAAAGTTGATGTCACTCACCAACTCCTTCCTCCGAAGTGCAGGCACTGGTGAGTGACGTTATCGCGTCTGTGTCAGGGGAGGAGCGAGTGCTCCTTCAGTGTAGGCCGCAGATCCAACCTGAAAATTGTTAGGTCCGGTCCGTGGCCTGCACTGGAGGAGCACTTGCTTGCTAGGGGGATGGAGGAAGGGCAGCAGTGGTGGCAACGGCACACATGCCCACATAGAGGGCTCTGCATGCCCTCTCTCACACGTGTGCCATAGGTTTGCCATCTCTGCTTTAGTACAAGTGACACATGTTGACTTTGGTTTGGGACAATCTGGTTTGCACGTTTGACACCACCTGGTGCATAAATATATTCACCATTATGCTATTAAGTAATATTGCATACATGACAACATTGTGTAAAGGTTTAGTATCTCCAAGGTGTGGCACATATATTGCTAACATCAAGCTAAAATAGTGCAATTTCACATTACATTAGCACGAGGATCTTTGTCATTGTGGATTTTTGTGCTAAACTGATATATTGCATTCAACCATAGGGTTTTCTAAACATAGAATTATAACATGAAACTACATTGCTAAGGAAACGGAGTTACTTACTGAAGCCAGGTGGTAATTGTTAGCCTAAATCTTATTTTAGGTTGATAATTTCTAAATAAGCTAGATAATCTGACCCTCCAACATTTCACCAGTTTAGAACTAAAATCCCCAGAAATCCCTGAGAATCAAAGATAATACGAGCCTAAAGTACAACATTAGACATTTCTGTCATATGTTTTGCATTCTGTGCATACACTTTGCTGGTAATTCGGCATGTGTTTGGCCAGCACACAAAACTGTCTTCAGATAGCATGAACCTACCAGGTAATTATGTGTTACCATAGTCAATAGTCCAATGGAAATGGCAATGACCACTTTAATGCTTGTGCTAAAATGCATGAAAAAAGCCATTAAATGTTTTCAATGTGTCCCAAAGTGCATGTCAACTATTATATGCGTCTACCAGGACAAAATGCCTTCAGCCATGAGTTTTGTGACAGTCACCTAGTGAAACAGATAGGCCACAGGTTGCAGACTTTTTTTTCAGGCATTTTAATATAAGCAGTAAAACAAATAGTGTGCTATGCGTTAATGTATACAAAGGGTCGGCAAAGTGCAGCTCGCAAGCCACTTTCGGCTCTTCAGCCACCTTGTTGTGGCTCGAAGTGAATCTCCCTAGCCTCGCCTCCATGACTGCTGACTCTGCTTCTGATTGGATGTCAGCAGGTCATGTGATCAAGAAGCGTGTGCTCCTTCCACTTTGCGCCTCCAAAAAATGTTGGAGGAGGGAGAGAAATGGCTCCCTCTTCCTCAAAGTTTTCGGACTCCTGTTGTCTGCAATGTGACTGCAACAAAACCCCTCCTGACTTTCCTAGTAAGTATTCAAAACTTCAACAAAACACTTTTTACCAATTTTGTTGCGGTTTAATGCTTAGGGGAAATTTTGTGGTGTATTTTGTTACAGTTGTCTTTGCATACAATGGCCCGTGCTTTAGTTAAGTTTTCTATGCATTTTGACAACAGTTTGGACATGAGTATCAAAATGCATCATGTAACATGGCCCTTTTATTTCAATAGGACGATGACAATGACAGAATGGCAAAAGCCTGGCCCTCCACAATTGTAAATAGGTCGGCAGACTGTGGGAATGTTTGTGTTTAAACACACTAACTAGGTGTTATTACTGTTTGGCTTTGCATGATAAACAGTTGGTCAAATGTGATACTTGCATAGTAAGGTGCTAAAATAAACACTTTGCAGTACAGAATGGCACTGCTGATTAAAGAGGTCTCTCAATTTAACCACATTGTAGCCCTGGTTAACAACAGCTTTTTCACACATTTCACTATTACTGTTGCAGAAATGTATAATGATAACACATTACTAAAATGCATGTAAAAGACATGAACAAAAGAATGGTACCAGTTGTTCATCTGATCAGTAGACATATCAGACATGGCATATGTTCTCACAAAGGTTCCTAACTATGTAATATTACTACAAGCTGTTCATAGGGTTTGGAATGCCATGGCACAGAGTCTTTCTTTGAGACTATTTGGCACCATAAATAACAATAGAATCAGGGGTAACCCTATTGTTGCCATGCAGCACCTGTATCCTGTGCCCTTAGATCCCAGTGAGTTATAGTCTTTTGGTCTGGGGGGGGGAGAGGGCACGGTAGGGGCAGAGCTAGAGGAGGGTAGGGGTTCCAAGGATCGATTATCAGTTATTAGTTTTGCCAGTACTTTTCTTAAAGTGGGCAAGGAGCTGATGCTTTTCAGCTTTGATTTTTAGAGTTTATTTAAATGGTGGTTCAAAGCATTCAATTCACTAGACTCCCTCACCCTCAATAGGGGGTATATTATCCACTCTTGGGTGTTCAAGATCATTTACTCGCCAAGTGCTGCAGCCAGTATATTTAGAAATTCATGCTCTGACACTCCTATGGAAAAATAATAATTCATGCTCATTCATTAAAGACCAAATAATTGCATAAAGGTCTGAACTCTCATTCATTCAGAACTTCTCCATCTTTGCGAATTCAACAAACTCTGCAATATGAACAATTAAAGTCAAAGCTGGAGGATAAGGTAGGCCGTGGACTTGTGGACCTCTTCGCATTACTTTGCACAGATAATTTGGCTATTCATCAAGCCTCAAAGTCTGTCAAAGTAGTAAATTCAGCAAGTACTATGTGGCATTCACTGGAATGACAGCGCCAGATCAAAGTGGCAAAATAGGGGGTTGATGGCAGAGCTCTGATGTGGCATAATGCGACTTTTCATTCAAAAGTGACAAAAAAGACTGCGACTAAGTGACAATATGAACAAGGGATATGATGACATAAAAAGGAATGTATTGTTTACATAATATAGGTTGTGGGACATTTTAAGTATGATGTCTGGCTCTTATGCTCAAATTACCTGATGAAGGGAGGTCAACGCCCTTAGCACCCCCAACGAAACATTGTGATTTTGTTGTTTTATCCTAATGGCAATACAGATGAGCACCATGCTTTTATCTATTGCAATTTTGTATCACTCCACCACTATACATCCTACAACTGTTTTACTGACTATGCCACACTGCACAAAAAATCGTGTCTAATGCTGTTCACAACTTAACTAAGATAATCCACTGCTTATTCAATAAGGAGTAGTGAATTTGTGTCTATTCAAGCGTAGATACCCAAAATGATGAAAATTCACTTCAAATTTATACTATCACGGAATAAGCCTCTCAATCTTTATTGTGATTTATTTAAACAGGCATTATGTTCTAACATATTTCATGCTACATGCCCTTATTCACAGCCTAGTTTCTTAAATAAACAGCAACCATGGAATGCATATAAATACTGAAAGATCTATTATTCATCCTGAAATATATTTTCAGTAGTAAAATCAGTAGATGCAATATACAGTATTAGAAAAACAATAGACCGTCTTTCAAAAAGAACCAGTTGCTAAGTTGTAATTTTTATAGTACTTGACGTTTGCCTGGGCAACATAAATCTGCGCCTATAAATTAAATATTTATAAGATGGCCCTTACACCATTAGTCTCAAGCAGTGCCTCAAGGATATGGAAGGTAGAGCAATCTAATGCAGAATGTAAGAATAGCTCAGTTACATTTCTTATCACTTAATTATTTAACAATTAAGCAGTTTTTGTGGTAAAAATTTCAGTTTTACGATCATATTATTTTACACCAAAAATAGTAAACTAGTCTAGTTCGCCATTAAATATCACACAAACAGAAAAGCTAAACAGCAAATACAAAATATCTCAGGAACCATTAAGGGTAAGTACTAAGCTTGCATAAGGGAAAAGTTAAAATAAAGGAAAGGGATATCCCTCAGACTTACAGCAACTCCCAATATCTTACTTACATAATATTCCTTGTAAAGGAAATGGATAGAAAAAGATCACCCGATGGAAAAAATAAATAGAATCAACAAACAATCTGGGGATCTGTAACTTCAGTAGAAACCAGCAGACAATCGTAGCACAGTTTAACCAGGAAAGAACTCATTTAATGCTTAATACTGCCAAACATACACTGAAAATTCAGAAATGCTAGTCAGAAATGTGACCTGGCCCCAGCCCCAGAAGAAACAACATGCTTGACTAGAAACATAGTGGACTTACTGTTCTAGGAATGGGTGGAGACAGTGATCCATTTGACATGTAAGGGTCATTATTCATATTTGGCATCATGATATAGCTTGGGTATCCTGTATATGGAGGCCCTTTGCTGTATAAACCACCATCCGGATGTTTTGCTACTTTTTCATCCATAAAAAAAAAAAGTTAAAAATCCAGTTTATTAAACATTAATATTACTGTTAAACTGTAATATTTATTCTTAAACCATTTAAATATTGCAAAAGTGAAAAAGACTTGTGCACTTTTAGTGCAATACCAGTTAACTGTTTGAAGTATTGACCGATTGCTACAAAAGTTTGACTGTTATGTTGCATTAAAAATCGCACTTACCTGAAACAGCTTGTGACTGTCACAGCTACAAGAAACTAAAGGGGTTATTGACTAAAGTGAGAATTCCACTGTCAAATTCTCAAGCAGCGGATTCCCGTAAGCAAATTGGAAACCGCAACAATTTTTCCATTGTAAAGTTGCTACTGGGACAATTTTTAAAGTTGCGTATGCGACAATATTTCCACAGTAAAGTCGCGACTGCGACAATACTCTCATTATAAAGACGTGGCTGTGACAGTAGCAGTCTATTGCGACTGTCTTTAGCTGGCGAATTCACACCTTTACGCAACAAGTTGGACTTTAGCCAATAACCCCCTAAGAAAGTTGCAGTATGATGCAAAAACGTGCTTTTATTCATGACATCTTAGCAGTTTGATTGGTTTATGTCTGCATTAGTACATGAATGTAATCACTGGCCAACAGAATGTATACAATGTATAACATAAGCACTGCTAATATACCATAGGACTCCAATTGTGGGTGGCTAATCCACATTTTCTTACATTTTACAGCCCTCAAAAGAGCTTGGTTATAGTTGAGTAAACCAAGTATTCTCCATACTGCCCTCAACCTAGTCATACATATACCTTAATAAAAATGCACACATGTATGAAATGGAGTACTGCTGCCTATTGTATAAATATCAAACCTAAATTGTTATGTCACTTACCATCGTCTGGGTGCTCTCTAGATTTTTCATATGGATCCTGTCTTCTTCTGGAGACCTGCCATATTACAAAGAAATAAAATAGGCTTTGTAAATATTAAGCAATGGAAACAGCAAAATACAAATCTGTCTTTGTTGTACACAAATTTAAGCAATACTGGAATATGTAGATTAGCAACATACAACAAACTGGCGGTAAAACACAATACAAAATGTGCATAAACAGCCCACAATGACTTTAGTAGATGATTTAGTAAATTGGCAAAATGCATGCCACTCTTGTACCTTTTGTATGGGAGGCAGTTGGTAGGTTTTTTTCTGGACTTTTAGCCACAATCAGTAAAACGCTTAGTGTGTTGTTGTCCTAAATCTACAGCTTTATGTCCATTATCTCAATAAAAGCACTAGGCCACATGTCAGCCACTCCTTATTTATTAAAGGGGAACTAAAGCAAAAAAATAAAAAAGCAGTGTTAAAATACTTACCTTATATAGAGTAGATTCATTACAGTCACAGAACGAGCTTTGCTGTAATTAGCTGGGACCTGATGTTTCCTTCACAGTGCTGGGTAGCTGAGAAGCCAGCACCGCAACTCCTCCCAACTTGGTTCACTGGCCTCGTACATCATCACACTCATTGCAGGGAGCATTATCATTGGCCCCACAATGAACATGATAATGTTTAAGGCATTTGGCACCGACGGTGAAGCAAGTTGGGAGGAGCTGTGGTGCTGGCTTCTCAGTCTGCCAACACTGTGAAGAATCATTGGGTGCTGGCTAATTACAGCACAGCTCAAGCTGTGACTATAATGAATCTGCTTTATATAAGGTAAATATTTTAACACTGCTTTTTTATTTTTTGCTTTAGTTCTCCTTTAAATAGTCAAATATTGTTTAAATCTGTCGTTCATGAATGATAAAAAAATATATCTTTCCTAATATATTATAATAGCAAGTAAGAATGAATGTACCTGAAAGGCAGCTGGTGTCAGACCCATGGGAGATGGGAAGAACCCAGAGTGGCCCCCTATCTACTGGAAACTAGTAATTTCCTGCAAAATTACATGTGCACATATGTGTATGGTTGGGGTTCATTGCTAAGTTTACCCTGAAGCCTATATTAGTGAATGTTACTGATACAAGAAAGTGCAACAATTAGTCGGCCAGAGGTTTCAGCATTTCACTAGCAGCTCACTTTTGATACTAGAAAAAAAATGGCATTTTCATTTGGAAACCTTGATGAACATATCCTAACTCTGCAACCTGTTTAATTTATAGATTCAACCATATAAACCATATGGAGACTGTGGTGGGGGAATTCACCATTCAGCGAAGTGAGCTCTGAAGCCTTCGGCTCACTTCGCAAATGGTATTATGCGTATGCTGATGTTCTGCGCGCGGACATCAGCATACGCATTAAAGGGATTCCCGTCTTGGCGAGGCAACCCTTTTGGTCTCGCAGAGACGGGATTCTCTTTAATGCACATGTTGATGTCCGCGCACAGGACATCAGCATGAGCATAATACCATTTGCGAACTGAGCCGAAGGCTTCGGAGCTCACTTCGCTGAATGGTGAATTCCCCCCTGGGAGGGATATTTACTGAATTGAAAAAGTTTTCCAACTATTTCAAGCTCTATAAATATTGGTACTTTATTGATACCACAATTTTCTTCTATTTATAAAGCTGTCCAGTCGAATTCTATCTACCAAAAGTGTTTGCCTGCTTTAGGCTGGTGAAAACCCATTAATCCCTGCAAAGTTGGTCTTATGACATTGCCAAAATGAAACCCTGCAAAGTTGGTCTTATGACATTGCCAAAATGAAATTAGCTTTACCGTTGAAAAATAATGTCAACATCAATCTGAAATGCTAGGGGAACCTCACTGAAAACACTGTAAAGTGTGCTGGTTTCAACTGATCAATATCTTTTTTGATATTGGCAATTTCTGTCCAACCCAATAGAAAAACAGCAAAATCAAAAAGTCCAAAGGATTTAAAAGAAAACCCTGAGAAAGCATAGATACGCAGCAAAACCAATCGGAAGGAGCAAAATGGCCTTACTTAATATCATCTATATGAACTCATAGATTTATTACAACTATATTGTCACATTGTTTTGCCCTCCATTAATAATGAAGGGCATTACTCAAGCCATGTTGGTCACCAGTGAGTGGGCTGTCATTGGCTGTTTGTCTTTCGGATGCAGGACCTTGATACACATGTAAACTTGCTGTGAGCAGCATTGTGGCTCCCTACACGCTGAAACCATCTCACCTAACACCTACAGTGGGGAAAAAAAGTATTTAGTCAGTCACCAATAGTACAAGTTCCACCACTTAAA
>WMED01002953.1:0-23128 GCA_019650415.1 Pipa parva
AAAGCTCTATGAATTTCCATAGCGCCATTAGAAATAAGAAAATTCATAGCCATCAGTGAATACCCAGACAAATCATATCTTAATCGTCATCAGAAAAAGAGAACTCATGTCCTGTCTGGAGACGTCCCTCGTCTGACCCATTGCTGCCTTTGGCCAGCTTTTGAAGATGAGAATACTTTGTTTTCCAGTAAATATTTTTGTTTAACCATAAAGCAAATTATTTAACAGTCTGTACTGTCTATAATGTCCTTTACGTCTTTAATAGGACTTATCTATGTGCCCTTTGCAAACTCACCCTGGGCTCTCAATAGATGGACAATGGAAGTGTCCTGTTATTCCATTGGATCTTTTTACCCCACCTCTGGCAGTGATTGAGGATTCAGTTACTGAACGAACTCTGAGTTATAAAAATGTTTTAATACTTAATGACTGAAAAGGGATGTCTGCCCTCCGTACAGTTAATTTGGTAATAACTCTGTGACATTATACAGTATATAAAAAAAAATGAATTGCTCTCTTGTGCCTTGCACGCCACTGACCCCGGTCTAGGAGTGTAGGGGTTTATGGGAAATGTATTAACCAGTGGTGATACTGCGTTTCCATGTGAATATTTAAGTAACATCTAACAATAAAGAATAAATATGTAAAAATGTTAGACTACCATTGAGGCTCAACTTCTACAAAAAACCTCAGGTTACAGCTAAAGAATTTGCAGAAAATAAATGAAACTAAATTGGGCCAAGTGATATGCATAACATGAATTGCCAAGGAATAAAAACTGAAAAAACTGTTGTCCTAGCAACAGGGTTGCATCTTAATGAATGGACACACTGTGGGCAGTTTGCATTGGCTTCCGAAGCTCAATTAGTCTTAGATTTAGTCTTAGTATATTTTTGAACTGATGCCACGCTCACGCTGATTCCTTGCAGGGCTGCAGTCTCTAGAAACTGGTTGTTGCTGTCTAGACAAACATTATTATTTGTCTCCTGGGTAACAATTCACGTCTGTTTATGTCTAAGTTAACATACTTCAATCCTTTGCCTCATAATCTCCCATTCAATAAAGTGTTATATCTGGAAGGAGATTGTATGAAATGACAAGCAAAACTTCTAGTTTTAACAGTTAATCACTGAAAAAATAACCAGCTTTAGTTTAACCTATAGTTTAGGGTTTATATAAGTTAGGGTAGAGTGGTTGAGTTAGTCCACAGATGCACAGAGTATTGCAGCATCTAGTGATACCTTTTTTATTGGACTAACAGTCTTTTTATATGAACAAGCTTTCAGAAGGTTTATTCTCCTTCCTTCATCAGGTTAAAGACGATCTAGGAAAGAGAATTAACCTTCCGAAAGCTTGTTAATGTAAAAAAACTGTAAGGGGGGAATTCACCATAGGGCGAAGTGAGATCCGAATCCTTCGGCTCACTTCGCACAAACTGTTATGTGCCCGCTGATGTCCTGTACGCGGACATCAGTGAGCGCTTTAAAGGGATTCCAGTCTCGGCGAGACCACTCCGAAGGATTCGGAATTCACTTCACACAATGGTGAATTCCTCCCTTAGTCTAATAAAAAATGTATCGCCAAATACTGCAATACTCATTGATACAGTATATACAGTATATTCACAAGAATAGATCATTCTGTTGCTCCTTAACCCCCTTAGTGTCAGAAACATTCTATTTATTTGAATTAAGGGACCATTAACATCCATTAACATGAATTCGTACTGGTAAAAATTGGGAGTTGAATTTCTGATTTGTATTATTTTGAGTTTGTTTTTCTTTCTTGTAGTTGCATCTTTTACGTGTTTGGTAAACAAACCCCGTCTTGTCCTATTGTTTCCTATGCAAATTCAGGAAATACATGTTCATGTAGTGCCCCAGGAAGCACAATTTGATTGCATCAAGGAAAGAGAGAGAGAAATCACTAAAAATCAGGAATTCAACTGCCAAGAAGACATTTTTATAACTATTGCATAGGAATAACTGACCTGCCCATCCAAATAGAATTTGTTTGTGTGGCTATTTGTAAGTTGTACGGGGCCGGGACCTCCAACCTTTTGTGTCAACCACTACCTCGCACAAAAGTTATAAAACCTGAAAAGGCCGACTGAGTTTTCTATCGAGTTTCTCGATCGGTAGCCGTACTTTACATTAGCAGTATGGCTGCCTTTCCATCAAAAAATCCAATTGAAAAATTTCTATCGGTAAAAACCGATTGCAAAATGTGGATTGATTTTTAACCAATCACCGTAAAGTGAAGTATCCTCGTGATATTATACTTGTATTAATGAATGCACTTTTGTCTATTATATTTGTATTGCTGAACTGTACAGCGCTGTGTAAATTTGTGGCGCTTTATAAATAAAATTATACATACATACATACATACATACATAATGGTCCTTTAATTTTAGAGTAATGACATTTTTTTTCTGAATGATCTCAGAGAGCTGTTTTTCCCACGTCAAGAGTGATACATTGGACACTGCAGTTATGATTTCCTTTGCGTAAATGATTGATTATTGATATTATTGATTGGTATGGCTGCTTTAAACATTGCGCACATTTCTTTTCAGAAAGGAATTGTTCACCGTGATATTAAACTGGAAAACATTCTTTTAGATGCCAACTTGAATGTAAAGGTGAGTAATCCACAGCACTGTAAGAAATATAGTCCTATATGCTATTAACTAATAATTAAACTCCCTATTTACCCATCTATTTATTGTAACATGTTATCAGGGAGTCCACTCTCCGCCGCAGATATGCTGTGCGGGCTGTAAGGGGTCCACTCTTCAGATGGCTGAAGGTGCATAAGGATCATACTAAAGTCAAGCAGGGATAGTCTGAGGCTTTCCTGGTGTGAAAACTCTGCATCAGCTGAGTAAAATATTATCAGGAGAGAGTGAGTGCTGTATGGAACGTGGGTGCCTTTCTCCGACTGTGAGTCCAGATAGTCTGTGGGGGGTAATTCAGCAAAGTCTGAAGTTACCTCGCGATCATTCGATTCACCTCACCAACATTGTTGCGAGCTTGCTTCTGTTCTATAGGCGGACATCAGCGAACGCTTTAAAGCTACTGGAGTCGAATCCTCGAGATTCGCCTCACCTCGTGACCACTCGAGTCACCTCGCCGAGACTGGAATAGCTTTAAAGCGTTCGCTGATGTCCGCCTGTAGGACAGATTCACCTCGCAACAATTTTGGCGAGGTGAATCGAATGATTGAGAAGTGACTTCGGACTTTTCTTAGTTACCCCCACTGTGTCTCTCAGCGTTTTGCTCTGTGTCTCTGAGGATGTTGTCTATGTTCTGGTGCTGTTTGTCTATCTGTATCAGGTGATGGTCCTGCGCTCCTGCTGTTGGCGCCTGGGCAGAGCTCTTAAAAGTGCGGCTATGCTGTTGGCCTGCCTCCCGGAAGTCCCATGTTTTTTAACGTTATTATTATTTTTTTTAATTAAAGATTTGACTATGAGCCAGATGCAGCCATCAAAAGAGCCACATCTAGGTTAATGACCCCTGACCTAAACAATCACTGTCAAACAGCTGATGCACTAATATTCACTACTGTAAAGCGTGACTTTACAGTTTGTTGTTTTACTTATTACAGGGGTGAACGCTAGAGACAGTTTAGATGGTTTCAAGAATGTGCATTTTTAGTAATGAACTGTGGGAATAGCCTACTCAAACAAGAGCCAAGAACTAAACTAATGACAGCAGGCAGAAATAGCTCTGAGATTCATAGAAACTTCTAAAAATATCAGTGGGCAATGATTGATCAGTATCCTGCTGTTCCTATCGCCTTTTAAGGAGGCACCATAGGTTCAGCATTGTGCGATGGAATGCCAGGAATGTCTGTGCTTTGAATTGCAAAACCAAACAAAAACACTCTTTTTAATTGGATCTCTCTCTTTCTTGCAATACATTGAATTCCCAGCAGACATCAGGATGTATTAACATTCCCGGAATATTTTCTAATTGGAAACTATTCCTTTGTGTATTCTTACTTGTTGATTCTTTGTCTTTCTATTTTAAGTAATCGAGATAAACGTAGAAGGTCAGAATCAGATGGCATATATAACATAAATGTTACCTTCAAAAAGTTCTGTAAATAGGAGCTGTAGCAAAAAAAATAAAAATAAAAATAGGATGCAATCTTTGGTAGAATATTTCATTTTGCTATTATAATGGGTGTCTGGGATTGCTGGGAATTAAATGACAATCCAAAACGCCTTTATAAAGTAGGGGTATTAATGATGGGCTTTGAATTACTGTTTCTTTTTAATATTAATAGTGTGCGTTTGCCTCTGCGGATCCTCTATTAGTTTTATAAAGGAAAATGATATGAAAGAAATCATTTGTTTATTGCAGCCCTTTGTATCCTCCCCATCGCTAAGAATGAAACCTCTTTTTTTCAGTAAGTTAATGTAACGCTATTTTAAGCACTCTCTTGTGCTTATATCCACATCCCTCCTAGGATGGTTTGACTCCGCTTAGCTCAGATCCCAGGGGATATACCCTGCTTACAATTGGAGTAGGGCCTGTACAACCACTTGAGGCCTTGTTCTGGGTGCCTGAATTTCTGTCCAAAAGACCTGTGTATACTAAACCCACTGTACTGCTTGTTGGGGAAGTTACCCATTTGTAGTTAGGGATAACTATCACTTCTGAAGTGATAATTACTGGGGGGCTCTGCTTACTTAATCTGCCTTACAGGCACCTGACACCCTTCTTTTGGAGTCCCTGGAGCCAAAGACCCGCTTCACTTCTACAACAGCAGCTTATATTAACTTTGAGATCCCAACCAGAAATGACATATTCACACACCTTGCAATAGATTATTTACTCCAGTAAATGGAGTCACCATATAGCATTTCACACATATTGTGGGTTAATCTCTGAAGTCCAAATTGTCGCGTAAAGGGGTGAATTCACCAGCTAGAGACAGACGCAATAGACTGTTACTGTTGCAGTCACGTCTTTATAATGAGAATATTGTCGCTGCCGCGACTTTACTATGGAAATATTGTTGCAGTAGCAACTTTAACAATTGTCGCGGTCACATCTTTACAGTGGGAGAATTGTCGCAGTTGTGGATTTGCTATGGAAATCCGCTGTTTGAGAATTCGACAGTCAAATTCGGACTTTAGAGAATAACCACCATTGACCTCAGTACAATATTAAATAATGAACCTCTTATACATAGAATTTTTTGTGAACTGAAATGTCTATTACTTACATTTTCCTATATTAGATTGAAGCCCACAAATGTAAACATATGACATATTATTGACTAGGCCTGGTATGGCAAACCTATAGCACATGTGCCAGAGAGGGCACGCAGAGCCCTCTCTGTTGGTGCGCGAGCTGTCGCCAAACCCTGCCTTCAGTACAGGCCGCGGACCTGATCTGACAGTTTTCAGGCCAGATCCGTGGCCTGCAGTGAAGCGCACACAAGCAAGGGAGTTCTCCTCTCCTGACGCGTGTGCGCTCCTCCCCCAGCACTGGCGTGATGACGTCACTCACCAGCGCTGGTACTTCAGGGGACACGCTCGTGAGTGACATTACCTTTTTGGCACTTCGTGCAAAAAAGGTTCGCCACCCCTGGACTAGGCCAAACTAAAATGAGAAATTCTTTGTTGATTCCCAAGATAGAGTGCCACACAGTGGTCAAACAGTAGATTAAGCTTGTATTACACCACATGGAAAATAATTTTCAGCTTCTTTATGACTAACCCAAAATTGGTAATTATTATGTCCTATGACATAGCTGTCACTTTAAAGCTTGCAGATTTTGGACTATCCAATGTCTTCCAAAAGAACCAAGAGTTGGAGACCTATTGCGGCAGTCCTTTGTATGCATCACCAGAGATCGTTAAGGGCTTACCATACCAAGGTCCAGAGGTGAGTGTTCACTTTTTTATCAAAGCACTGGGTGCTCTGTGTCTCCAGGGTAAGGCTGTGGCAATGAAACCCTAATATGTAAACACACGTTTCTCTATAATATCAATACTAACATATTTATACATAGATATACTTTTTGCAGTCACACTGTTATATTGATTATAGTGGGACACATGAAAGGCTCTTTGGTTTAGGGATGATTTTGAAGTGATGGGGGATGGGAATACTTGTCGATCATTTTCTTTTCTCCAGCACTGTCTCCTGCTGTCTATAAATCCAATCTTCTTCACTTCCTGCTTCCTCTTTGATATCACTGATGTGAACAAGCACAGGGGCAGTATTACACCAGAATACTGCTTGTGCGCTTGCCTGACTGAGTGATGTTATAGTAAGCAGGAAATGAAAATGATTGCAGAGCAGCAGTGAAAGAAAAGAAGTTTGGATTTAAAGACCACAGGAGGCAGTACTGGAGGAAAGATCGTGATTGGTTACGTTTTTAAACTCCCCCTTCACAATCTCCCCTAAAGCAATAATCTTTAATTCTCCTTTAAACAAGATTTTTATTTAGTTAAATATTATGGGGGAAATTTATCAAATGTAGAAAATGGACACAAATTTTACAACAATTTATACCAATTTATTAAGGACTTTGCTTTCATTTTTGCCACAGTTGTGTCTTTTTCTTTTCCATCTTTGGGGAAATTAGTTTTTAAAGGAACAGTCCGGCCGAAAATAAAATAAATCACTTTATTTATTTATGCTAATTACCACCTTTTATTAAATACAATTTATTATCAAATTTTTTTTAACAAAAAGTTAAAATTCTTACCTGTAAAAGCAGAGCAGCGTCAACATTGATGATTTCACCGAAAGTACTGACTCACTGAATTCTTGCCTGTGCATGCCTGGAGTAGGCGAGATGTTGTTGACGCCGCTCTGTACCACTGATGCTGGTCAGGAGGGGGAGCCAGAGCCCAGCTTCATAGCTGTGTGAAACTGCCTTAGAATTCCAGAATCACTACTCCTTTCTCTATGGAAGTTAGCATTTCCCACCTAGTGCCAGGTACATTTTAAAATGGATTCATTTCATTTCTGACTTTACTTTTCCTTTAACTTTTATTGTGTTATCTGTCAGACCTATCGATAAGGGATTTGTCCAAAGTGTAGTTCCTCTTTAAGATGTAAGCCCAGTGAAAGTAGGGGGCATTCTAACCCAGCTACTGTCTTCAAAACTCTAACTTCAGTATGATCAGGCGGCAGTGCCATGGGCAGAGTTTGTGTTTCCTTAAACCAGCATATTGTATTTGTGTTTATGTGTTTGTACACAGGAGTGAGAGTGCTGCATTTTTTACAATAGAAAAAGCATGATGCTTAGATATTCTCTTTGCTCTGGCATTAAGGCAAACTCATCAAGTGTATGATTCTTAGTTTTGATGGTCTGTCAGTATACATAAAATAAAACAAAAAACATCATATTTATTAAAGAGGTATGGTGGTATAGTCCTTAATCAACGAGGCACAAAGTTAATAGACCATTCAGAAGAAACTGAACTGCAGGACTGCATCATCCAATCACAATTTAGATATTTTTTTCAGTCCGTTCCTGCCATCAAATCAAATAACTGTTCTGTTTTCTTTCATTTCAGGTTGATTGCTGGGCACTTGGAGTACTTCTTTATGCACTTGTTTATGGAGTTATGCCATTTGACAACAGCAGTTATAAAGTACTTGCTGAACAAATTATCAGCGGCCAGTACAGGGAGCCTCCCAACCTCTCAGGTTATCTCATTTCCTCATTTCCAATTGATATTTGAAATGTAATATTCAGGGCCGGGAAGAGATTTGAGTCTGAATGTATGTGAGGGTTTTTCCCTTGTTTCAGAAGAATCATAAACAACTTTGTGATCGCAAAAGCAAAAAGATATAGGAAAATATTTACATAGTGTTGTATCAGGCATCTGATATCCATTTAGTATGCTGGAGTGACAGGGGGTAATTCAGCAAAGAGCGAATTTACCCTCCGATCATTCACATCAGCTCGCAGAGACTGTTACGCATTTGCTGATGTCCTGCACGCGGACATCAGTGAACACTTTAAAGGGATTCCAGTCTCGCGAGACATCTCGAGTAGAGCCTCTCGGGCCTCACCGAGACTGGAATCCCTTTAAAACGTTCACTGATGTCCACGTGCAGGACATCAGCAAACGTGTAACAGTCTCTGCGAGCTGATGCGAAGGATCAGAGGGTAAGTTCGCTCTTTGCTGAATTACCCCCTAAGTGACTTGTCCGTGGTCACATGGATTTAAATCCATTTTGAGTGCCAGTATCACAGGCAGAGGAATAATTTTGCTTGCCATCTCTTCCAGAAAACACAATGCTTTCTCATAAAGAAACTTTAGCTGTCAAACCCATTACAGACCAAGATAATTTGAAGAAGAATTGATGGATATGAGTTATAAAAATGTAAAATTCTTACGCAGTTGATAGATTAGTTTGTCTATTGTGTGCCTTTTCCCTTATCAACTTTTCAGAGTAGTAGCATATACAAATATGAAACCCATAACTGCACAAAGATAAATACCTCAAACAGATGTAAAATGTACTGACCAGAAGTATTAATGGGAATTTCAAATATTTTATTAGGTGCATGTGGACTAATTGACTGGATGCTCACAGTGAATTCAACAAGAAGAGCAACAACAGAAGATATTGCTAACCACTGGTGGGTCAACTGGGGATATGACACTATAGTTTGTGACTGTGATTTGGAACCTGACTGTCATTCCCCCCTATTAGCCCGATATATAGAGTGTCAAAATACTCCTGGATTCCAATTAATGAAGACTGGACATGAAATGCATGAATTGAGGAAAGAAGAGGAACATGAAGTGTGTCTCAGAAAATCCAAGAAGGAAAATGACATAAATCAGTCCCAACAAGAAACAGACATAATTCACATAAATCCCAAACCCAAAGGAATCCTTAAGAAAAGAAGTAGTTTTGACAGTGCATTTTTAAACACGTCAAACATCTCTGGGCAAATGCCACAAAATGAACTGGAGGTCAACAGAGAGGCACAAGACAAATCCCCATACATATCGAGGAATTCTGCAAACGCCGAAGGAATGTTCAAAATGCCAGTGAAAGGTATCCTTAAAAAAACTGTGCATGAAAGGGAATCTGGGTATTCATCTTCTCCGGAGAGAATCATGTCTTCAGAATGCCAGACAACATTACACCCAGTTCAGGAAAGTAAAAGGAGGTCTGAAAAGGAACTGAAGAGGAAAAAAGGCATCTTGAAAATAAATTCAAAGTTTTCAAACAGTTTGGACTCAGGACATGAAGTCTTAGGCTCCTTGGAGGATATGGTTCTTTCAGATGAAGGACTTGCCAAGGGTCCAAGTCGGCCATCGAGTGTTATTAGCGATGACAGTTTCCTCTCAAGTGATTCATTTGACTTGGTTGATGTTACATGTGAGAAAAAGGACCAGCTGTTTTCTTACAGTTCCCAAAACAACCTTTACAGTTCTGAGGAGGAAGATGGATTATCAAACAAGCACCATAGGGATATTTCTGACTGTAGACAATAATTTAAAAGGCATGTTTTCCAAGTGCTTTTTAATAACCTGGACTTTTGTTTATCGAGTGGTAAACACTGACTTCATAATACAGAATATGTGAACTAATGATATGCCTTAACCTGCATGTTCCATTAACTTGCCACTAAAATCATCATACTTTCATAATACTACATGTGCAGGTCATCTGGACCTTTCAGATGTAACTTAGGTATTTCCCCAGAATCTGAATTATAACTGTTTAAGGATCAGGCAGATGACTTTCGGGCCACATTCGAATTGATATTCATTCTGCACCCCAGGCCACATAGATTATGAAAGATAAAAAGATAATCATGTGTCTGTCTAAATCACATCAGCATAGCAGCAACCAGGAGCTGCAGGAAATATGTATGTATAATTTTATTTATAAAGCGCCACAAATTTACACAGCGCTGTACAGTTCAGCAATACAAACATAATACAGACATGGGAAAAGTGTTTATGCAAAACAAGTGAAGAAAAATTGCATGCATGAGACCGTGAGGATACATCACTTTAAGTGCCAGGTCGTTATTGAAACAGGAGGATGAAGGTCCCTGCCCTGCAGAGCTTACAATCTAAATAGGAGGAAGATTTACATGCACAGATAGAAGGGTAATAACAGCTGTAACAATGTGCTGGGACACTGATCTATGAATACATATAGTAAGCATAAATAGCTACTTAAGGATAAAATATAATATATAATTCATACATAAAAATAAATATCGGTGCAAATGCTCCATAAGGAAGGACTTCAGTCTGGTTTTAAAAGTGCAAAGGAAATGTTCCTGGCGAAGATAACATGAAGAATTCCAGAGGTGGGGGGCAGAAAGAGAAATGGGTTTAAGACAAGAAAGGGCAGTATTGGTGTGTGGCATGAAAAGCTGGTTGCTTTGAGAGGAGTTTACATCAAACAATATATAGGCACACGAGTGAGTAAATGTAGGCAGGGGCAACAGAGTGAAGTGCCTTAAATGTCAAAAGGAATACTACTGTGTGGACCCAGTTAGTTTAGCAAATGAAGGAAACCTAGCCAGCAATGTGTTAGGTTACCTCATATGGTAAACTGGATTGGGACATGACTTCTCATAGGTAGCAGCCTTTCATATCTGTATCTACCAGCATGAGTATAAACTTTCAGTAGTTTTTCAAAGACAGCAACAAAAAAGAATACTGTATCCTCACAACTGGAGTAAAAACTTGTTTGTTTTTCAACATTTACAGGGGAATTCATCAACAGGGGCTAACTTTACAGACTTCTAGTAACCTATAGCAGCGTTTCCCAAACGCTGGGTCGCGACCCGGTACCGGGGCACGAAAATGATTTGCCGGGTCGAGCGCCGCTCATGGATATTCATGAGCGGCGCTCTTGTGACCCGGTTATTTTTGTGCTTATCCTTTGTGCCGGGTCACGAAGGATAAGCACTAAAATAACCGGGCCACAAACAAACCAAGTTTGGGAAACACTGACCTATAGCAACCAATCAGAAATAGTTTTATTATTATTCCTGCTTCCTTATACCATGTTGACTGCTAGTTGTTACTAGATGTTTGTAAACTATTGCCCCTGTTGATGAATTCCCCTGGTAGTTGCTACTCTTCTGTTTATATGCAATTAAGCAGATCTGTTATCTCACCCTTTCCTTGTAATCCTTTCATTATATTAGGAAAGTATGTCTTTATTATTTAGCCGCCTCTTGTCTTGCTCTGAATTTTTTCACCAACTGATTTTCGAATATATTCTAGAAATCTAGATTGACAAACTCCTACCTAATACAAAGTGTTCTTTTTGTCATTTAAATGTTTAAGATGTGCCTGGTTGCATTTCCACATCTTGAAGAAGTAATTTACTATGTCTGAACATTCTATAAAAAGTAGTACTGTGAATAATCTGGCTTTTAACAGTAAACTATTCACTAATCTAAGGTACTGTAGCTGTATAAAAGCACATGCAGTATTCTTTTCTCTTGAAGTTATCAGTCTATTAAATGGTTCATTTTGGAACAATAGAATATGCAGATGAAAGAAACATATAGCATTGTTTTCTATTTTTATCAATATCTATCTTTTATTTTTTTAAACTACAATTTCACAATTCAGCCTGTCGAGACACAGGGAACATTCTGGGCTCCAGTCCCGTGTGGGCTCCAGGCTCAGAGTGGACTCTTCCAGCAGACCAGTGTGATCTTCTTCTCCCTCGCTGTGCATTCTTGTGGGTGATGTCAGCTGGTGGTGGTGGGGAGGGGCTCCGGGTGGACCTGATCAACCCCAGTCCTATAATAATTAGTAAGATCCAAAAGAGTAACCTCGAGCACCATTGCAGGATAATACAAAGTAGACTTTATTCTTTAATGTTTAAAAACAAACATGTCGGCCGTACATCCTACGTATTTCGACCACATGCTCTTAATCATAGATATATAGATGTATAAATTCGTAGCTTGAACCCAGTTAAAACCAGCACATCTGCAGAGTTCTTCTATTAGGTTCACCTTCCATTGCAGATCACTAAGGATACTGACATTCTTTTTCTTTATAGACAGTGGCTAAATTCTATGACCATCATCATAGGAAATCATGGATATTTAGCAGCTTAAAGCAGGTAAAAGTTACTGCTTTGTATATAGATGAAAATTGTGAAATCAACTTTTAGACTTTTAGAAATATTCCCCTTGTTGTAACACAAAGTAGTGCTGGCATTTTACTGCTAAGGAAAAGCCTGTATGTGTATTTTTGAGTGCACCGTCAGTGGTAAATCAAGTCAACAGACAGCCTTCCAATGGGTTCTGCTACACCCCGAAAGGTGCATTTGGCAGGGGAATTCATCCACAGGTGCAAATTTAACAGAAGTCTAGTAATTCAAAGCAGCCAATTAGAGATTAGCTTTCAGAATTCTATCTTCCTGTACAGCTGTAAATACTAACTCCTGATTGGATGCTATCAGTTACTAAACCTCTGTTCGCAACTGTCGTAAGTTGTTGAATTGGTCACAAATTCACCACATCGCAGAGTTTGCTGAATACCTGAATATGGGGAAGTGGCAGGGTCGGACTGATCTTCTGGTGGGCCCTAGTAGCAGTGGGCCCATTGGCTGACTAAGCTTGTCTAAGCAGGAGACATAAGGTAGAATTGACTACTATCCCCTCCTGCAACTCCAGAGGCCTGACGCCTGATGATGATATCATCAAAATGTTATTAGTGTGGGGAGCAGTGGGAAGGGGAGGAGACAGTTCTTCCTTATGTCTCCTGCTTAGACAAGCTTGTGGGGACAGAAAGAAGGTATGATGATTTGTGTCAGTCTGTGTATATCTGTGTGAGTATTTGTGATTCTGTGTGATTGTATATGTATCAGTGTGTGTATATGTGTGTGCAACTAGGCATGTCTGTGTTAGATGTTTGCGTGTATCTGTGTGTATGTGTGTAACAAAGAGTGTATGGGCTGTGTATGTGTGGGAGTTGTACAAATAATATATGAGCTGGTTGTATGTCAGGTAGAAAGGAATTAAAAGTATATAGGCTGTATTTGGGGGGGTGGGATATAAGTAGGGTGTGCACTTCTTCCTGTGCCCTAACCTCACTGGTGCAATACAGAGCTCGCTTCACCATTTTACTGTTTCCCCCTGTTAGGCAGTGGGCCCTTGGACATAGTTTCTCTGGTGGGTCCAACGTGGGAAGTGAGAATAAATGTGAATTCATACCTTCAGCCTTTCATAAATAAGCCTCAGCCTCACTGACCTTAGTCTTTTAAAATGTAAGGAATATCTTGTTCCATAAACATTCTCTCAAGGCTTTATAACTCATTATAATAATCCATCAGTGGTATCTGACATAACCTATTGACTTCACTAATATTTTCATTTTTTAATTGTCTGCTAATATTGAAACAGATGCTAAAAAAAATTGTTACTCCTGTGAATCCCGAAAACATTTCAAAGTCGTGCTGCTGTAATATTTAATATTGTCGTTATCATGTTTTGTTTACTTATAAAAAGCTGTTTCGAATTTGTTTTGTAATGCAGAACACTCTATGTAAATATTTGGTTGCTGTAAAAAAAAATGGAGTGTAAATTAATTTTATAAATGAATCAAAATGTTGACAAGATGTTTAATAAAAACATTAAGAATCAATATTTTTGGATTTAAATGTTAACTATTGGCTTTTGGTAATGTAGCTATGCAGTCTATGCCAGTCATTGCTTTTGCAGAATAATCATCATAGTATATTTGCTTTTATTCTGTGCTTTAGTAAAGGAAAGTGGGGGATCTTCTTTAGGGAAAAGTAAGATTTTGAAGTCCCTCTTTTGAAAGGGGAAGTAAACCATCAATTGCTCAGAAAACTGGCATGATAGCTGCCTGAGGCCTCTATTTCACACTGGAAGTAAGGACTCCAGCAGCTCAGTGAGAAGGGGACTTAGGACCACCCCAATAACCCTCTGACCAGCACTGATGTGTAAGCCTCACTGGCTCAGAGCAGATCACTCATGTGTAGACAGGGTCTGTGCCATAGATACAGCACAAAAAGCAGGGGGCTTTCCTGTAATGGCTACAATGTGCTCTTTGTTTAGATATTAAACCAACAAACTCAGCTGGTTGCTGGGTAATCTCCCTGCCTTTTGTAAAGGGTTAATGTAGCTAGTCACAGGATAGCTGGGATTTAGCATGACTTATATACATTATTGATATTTCAAATCTTTGTACTGTGTCAAGTAAGTAAAACATGTATTTGGGGACATTTTAATGTTTGGGACATTAAGGCCCTTATTCACAAATGTGCGAAGTGAGCCGCGTAGTGTTCGACTCACTTCGCACATTGTGTTATGCGCATGCCGGGAGGGGAATCCCTTTAATGCGCGTGCTGATGTCCGCGCACAGGACATCAGCATGCGCATAACACAATGTGCGAAGTGAGTCGAACACTACGCGGCTCACTTCGCACATTGGTGAATAAGGGCCTAAATGTCTGTATTTTGGACTAAAGCAGAGGGTGTTGCAGTCAAATACACTTTGAGCCAAAATTAAAAACTTGGAGAACGTCATGGGCCAGCCTTGATATTTATTTAAAAATTGTCTACTATTGAGGAAGTTTTTCCATCTCATCAAATATAACAATGAACCTTTACAAGCAAGTCTCTCCTTTACATTGGTGATCATACATTCTGCTTCCCACTTTTCTACAAAGCTTCAGTTTTCCACCTTTCGTTTTGGTCATTTTTGTGAGGGGTGGTCCGATGTGACTGGTAGCATGAGGTCACTAATTACTATCAACAGAGAAGGGTGATGGATGAGCTAGCCCTGCAGCAGTGGTCACAATGCTTGTCGCTGGATCAGGATCCAAACTTCCATGAGGTTTTTTCACTCTCCTGCTCCCTGCCTTACTTTTGCCCCAGCCTGCATTAAACCACCTTCTGTACCACTCTGCAGTGACAAACCTTGCTGAACTCCGAGTATTTTTATGAAACTTGGTGAGGTGCTGTTAAACTTACCTGCTACTAACAACACTATGGGAGTCTTTCATCAACAGGGGCAATTGTTTATAGAAGTTTAGTAATGCATAGCAGCAAAATGGAATTTGCCTATCAGAATTCTAGTTTCCCTATACCAAGTGAATACTAACAGCTAATTGGTTACTATGGGTTACTAGGCCTCTATAATGATTACCCCTGTTGATGAATTCCACTGTATAAATTATACTTTGCTCCTGACTGTCCATTAAAAAGTCTTTATTTTCGCAACATGGCACAGGAGGCATATACAGTAGTATTGCTTCAGGCTGCTCCCAGGCCATTGTTAGGCTTAATACGTTGCTATTTGTATCCTGTACCATGCTGTGAAAATAAAGGCATTTGGAAAGATGTGAATTTTGCATATTCACTCAAAAAGATAAACTACTTTCTGGTACTAAATAAACATTCAAAAGGGATTGAAACACAATCATATGCAGTAAAAAAATACAGTACATATATAGCTAAATACAAAAAAATAGTGTTGGACTGAACATTATTGGCCTGTGAATATTATCCCAGGTCATTTATATGCAATGAAATAAATAAGATAGACTTTTAAGTTAAGGCACAGTGATCTTACAGTGCTTCTCAGCTTATTCCAACACTAAAGTTATTCTCTAAAGTCCGAATTCTCAAACAGCAGATTCCTGTAGCAAAACCGCGACTGTGACAATTCTTCCATTGTAAAGTCGCAAGTGCGCCAATTTTTAAAATTGCGTCTGCGACGATATTTCCATAATAAAGTTTCAACTGCGACAATATTCTCATTATAAAGACGCGACTGCAACAGTAGCAGTTTATTGCGACTATCTTTAACTGGCGAATTCACGTCTTTTTCCTAAGATGGCTAACATTAATTTATTATATTTTCTAACTTTTCTGAAGAAAATATCACTATTTTTGACAGTTTTGCAAAAGCACTTTGGGATTTTTATTATTTATACCCATGTACCTGTATTTGGTGTTATTTCTAGTTAATATGTGTGCAAGTAGGTACTTCGATTAAACAGGCTGCTATCAAAATAGGAAACAAAAATTAAAAGTGCATGAATATGGAATTTTTACTGATACATCTCTCCCATTATATTTTCTCTTTATTTAACGAGCATTTTGTGATACATTGCCATTAGTCAGAATCCTCACTACTATCTAACAACACAGGCTGGAAACTCTTTTGCTCTTTTTGAAGACTAGTTTGATTACCAGACAAAGTTCCTGAAGGGGAAGCCCAGGTCATGTCATTTTCCCTTTTTATGCTGTAATGTTGCTGACCAATGTCCTCCAAGGCACAACTCCAAAGATTTTGTTCTGTTGTAGAAAGACCAGCCCTCTCACATGCATTTATTTTCTTCTCAGCAGATGATTGTTGGTTCATTCTATTGTTAGAGTAAAGAAGTGAAAATGACAGCATTTTCTTTTGCTGTGTCTTTCTTACTGGCATTTGAATGACAGGTGATGAAGACTCATAACTCTCAGAAAGAAAAGTGAAACAATCATCTGTTGACTCTTTGACAGAGTCGCTAAATTCCAAAGAGATATATTCTGAGTCATCTTGTGAATTTTTTTTAAGTGGTCTGGAAAGTATACCTGTATTATTTTTCAAAGGACAATGGGCTCTCTTTTTCCTCATAGATTTTCTATAGTTCTTGGCACTTTTACCTTTGATATTCTTACCTTTTCTTACAGAGGCATTATCTAAGACGTTTTCTTTGTCACAAGATGGGTCTGCACCTTCTGAAGAATACTTGCAATAACCAGTTTTTTGCAGCTGGTTATATTGAGAAATTTCTGTGTTCTCAAAGAAGTCTGGTGTTCCTATGGGTGCTTTCTGAAACTGTACAATAGGAGGAGATTCTGACTTCTCAGAAAACTTCTGAAATGTACTTGATGATTTAAAACTACCTGAGGGAACTTTAAAACAATCCATGTGTGTTGCATTCATTGTCCTCACACATGTGCATTCTTTCACGGAGAAGTTTTCAGGAATTTCTGTAGCAAATCCATTAACTGTCACATTAGATACAGTTTGGACATTATCTCGGTTTTCAAGTGAATCATCTGGACACATTTGCATTGTTTTGCAAGGCTCTTGAACACTTGTTGAAAATGTTTGTGTACTACTGTCTTTTAAGTGAAGTGTAAACTTAGGAATCGTATTCATTTTCTTCAGCTCACATAACATACTTTTTTCCATTGACTTCATATAATTCGACAGCCATGTTATATTCTCAGATATCTCTCTGTTTTGTTGACCCTGCTGTGATGTTGTTGCGTCCATACAAGTCTGAAGAGCCTCTATTTTTGATTTTAGCTCTGTCATTTCTCCAACATTCTGGGGTAGAACATAGAAAGGGTTAATAAGCTTGCCATGCAAAGTTATCAGACAGTCAAAAGCAACAATGTGATTAATACATTTATGTAAAATAATGTATTTCTTGAAGGGGACACACTGCCGGTTGTTGAACTGTAACCCTGAATTTTTAATAGAGGCTAAAACAGTATAGAAATCAGAACAAAGCATAGTTTCAAAGAAAATCACAGAAATAAATATGTAGTCAATAAAACTGCCCTCTTAAATGATATGCATGTAGAAAGGTATTTGTATGTAGATTCCAGCAAATAGCTAATTTTATGTATAATTGTATGTATGTTTTTATGTATGTATAATTGTATTTATAAAGTGTCAATAATTTATGCAGCTCTGTATAATTGAGCAATACAAATATAGCATAGACATGGAAAAAGTGTTTTACACAATACAAGTGAAGTAAATTACAATTATAAAATCATGAAAATATATCACTTTAAGTGCCAAGCTGTGACTGAAACAAGAGGATGGAGCTCCCTGCTCCATAGAGCTTACAATCTAAATGGGAAGAAGAGTAATAAGATCTGTAACAATGTGCTGGGTCACTGGTCTATAAATACCAATAATAAACATATTTAAGGATAAAATATATTAACTATACATAAAAATAGTTTTCCCCCTTCTGGGGAGAGAATTCTGGCAGTAGAATTTAGAATAGACTGGAGTGGGGAGAGGTGGGAAGCTGGTAGGCCAGTTATAAGAACTTTGTAGTAGTCCAAGTGGGATAGGATGAGAGCATTCATGTGGGTGTTAGCAGTGGAGTCAAAGAGAAAGGGGTGGATCTTGGCAATGTTGCAAAGGAAAAATCAACAGTTAAGTAGTGGTAGAGATGTGCTTAGATAAGTAAAAAGCAAAATCAAAAGAAATGTCAAACTTCTTTTCTGCTTTTTACATTAGAGTACAACTGCTTTTTTTTCAAATTTTTATTTGATCAATTTCTTTGTTTGTTACTTTTGTAAGGAAAAGCATATACAGAAATATCTCTGACTCAGTAAACAAAAGGATTGTATTTTATAAATCTGATACATAAGGGCAGAACATAGACATGTTACAATATCCCTTAAACCAGCAGTTCTTAACCTACCTGGATCTGTGACCCCCACAATGACTTCATCATGCCAGCATACACTTAGTGACATTACCACGTTATGCATCACGTGTTGACGTTTGGGCACGTCATCACATATGTGTGTCACCACACAGGCACCCCTATATAAAGGGACCTGCGCTCACTACCGGAGTTAGGTAATGGAGCAGCTTGTTCGGCGACCCCTGTGAGAGCATCATTCGACCTCTAAAAGGGTCATGACCCACAGGTTAAAAACCATTCGACCCCCAAAGGGGTCACAACCCACAGGTTGAGAACCACTGCCTTAAACACTCAGCAAAAAACATTTGCCAGATAAGGCTGTGTTTTTCAATCTTTTTGAAAATATTAGTAGCTACTGTGCTGCATTAAGTGCTTCAACTGATTTTCAAGGCTTACTATAATGTCAGTATCACTATCCAATAGTGTACATTTTCTGTACTTACTGTATTTATCTCTTTCTGTAAGTCCATTAATGACTGTTCCACATCACCTTTAGCTGGCAAAGCTTTTAGAATTTCTCCATAGTGAATTGCAGCTTTTTCTTTCACTAGGAAAGGCAATGAGGATTTTTTTTTTTTACACCAGATTAACTTCTAATTACACTTATTTCATTATATAGATGAATTGATATCTAAATAATCAAGACCTGGTTAACAATGTTATAGTTTTTACAGATATTTGTTAGGAGAAAAAAAAAACAATACTATAATTAATATAAAAGGTATAAAGAAGTTCAGAGAATACTGTGTCCCCAAAGATTTGGCATATGAACTCCACAGATCGAGATGACAGAGATTATGAAATACCTAATGGAACAGGAATACATGTAGGAAGTTTTAAATTAGTCAAGATGGCTACCAAAAGAACCAGATTACCAATGTGAGTCTAGAATTCACCAGCCCTGATTTACTCTCTAGAGAACACTGGCCACAATTCTATACCCCAGGCTAGCACTCTTATAAAATGAATTATCGGCAAACAACTGGAAAAAAAAATAGCATCCCATGCTCTTATTTTAGGAATCAGTCAAGTACCAGTGATTCTTAAAAAAAATAATAAAACTATGTGTGTATACACACAATATAAACAATAGGTTGGGATACTTTTAAATTTACTTTTACTTTATTATTGGTACTGCTACATAAGTATCTTTTTGGACTTCAGAGTTGTCTGATTGTGATTCATGGTATCCACCTTCTGGGGTATACCCCTTTACTAGCTCCTTTGAGTTGGCTACCCTTATTTCCTTGTTACTCTTAAAGGGTTCCTTGTTATCCATAAATCATTAAATTGCCATGATGTACTTTATACTATTACACAGACTCTACTGAAACAATACCTATGGTTAGGGGAAATTAGTTTTTTTCACAGGGAACAGGTTTAGCAGGTCTCGGTCCAGACACAGAGCAACAATATCAAAAAGAAAAAAAAAACAAATTGCTTAACCAATTTTTTTAAGGGGTTCATCCATTTATCAGGCAGAAAAACATACCTGTACATTGTTTTGGGGGAATCAACTTGAAATGTTGCATGTTTTTTTCTGCCTAACAAATTGGTTGATCTGTGTTTTATTTTCCTTTTGTATATTTCTGATCTTGGTATGGATATTTACAAAATTTCAGCACATGGATTGTGGGATTGGATTTGGCCATGTAGCAGTACAATCCCAACAACACCATACACACCAATGCCAATTAATGTTTGAATTAAAAATTTTGATCTAGTTTATTTCAGGCCAATGCTTTGTTCGAATGTGTGATGCAAACTGTAGACTCTTCAAGGACATTTTAGAATGTTGTTAGTTTCCAAATTTGTTGCAACAGTTTGAGGATGACCCTTGCTTGTTTCAGAATGAAAATGCCATGAAATACCAAGATCTATAAATAATGACAATCTTTGGCGTGCAATACCCTAACCAGCCTTAAAGTGTACCTGTCACCTCAAAACACCAATAATAATTTAAGTTGTACTAATGAAATAAACATATTTGTAAATATATACAGTATGTATTAAAAAAAAAAAGTATCTTTATACAGCATTTCTCTTTGTCATCTTCCCTTTTTTTTCCTGGGTCAGGTGATGATGATTGACATTATAGCTCCTCCAATCAGATCCCTGCTAGATCTTGATTTAAGGGATCTGATTGGAAGAGCTATAATGTCAATCATCATCACCTGACCCAGGAAAGAAAAGGCAGGCTGACAGGGAAGATGACAGAGAAAAATGCTATTTAAAAGGTACATTTTAAAAAAAATACATATATATTTAAAAAATGTTTATTTCATTAGTACAACCTAGTATTAGTTTTGAAGTGACAGGTGCACTTTAATGATTAATAGAGCTGGATGGGGGGATTGGGGGTTGATGTTGGGGTAGTGGGGGAGGTTTTGGGGTCCTGTGGACCCCTAGTGTAGGGGATCTCAGCACTGCAGCAATATCAGATTGCTGCAGCGATCACTTATTGGCATTGCTTCTAATTGGTGGAAAGCGTAGTGGGCAGATACCTAAAGGTCAGGCTACGTCAGAGGGAAGCAGAGTGCATGTGCAAGAATTCAGAGGCTGCAGCTTGGGAAAGGTAACCTGTGTGCAGGCATTAAGTAGTATGTAGGACAAAAATCTTCGGTGGTGGGTATCTTTTCATGCAAAATGGCCCGTTACACATCACACACATTTCCTGGTGCAGGCATTTTGAAATGCTGCTTGTTACAGTATCCTGCTTCACACCAAACAATGGGAGAATTGCTTCACACTAAGGTATAGTACTGCATATGTAAAAATTTCACATCAGTATGTGTTGAATATATGTGAAGAGGTACATAAATTTGTGGACAGTCTAATGTTGTGCATTGATAGTGAATTCACCACATCACAAAAGATAACTATCTTATAAAACTATCATAACTAACTATGCATAAGTCAAGTTAGATAAGTGGCACATTGTCATGAATTCATGCATCTTTGTGACAATTCGCACTTTGATAAATAAACCCCATTGTGTAGTATACTGATAGTTGCATGTCGTATTATGTTTTTAGTAGATATTAGTAATGCTCCACCTTAATTTGTTTTGTTCATATAATTATTAGAAGTATATGTATATTTGGATGTTTTGTTAATGTTTGATATATTTTGACCTTTGAACAAAACCTATTACCCTATTACTCTAAAAATTCAAAAGTCCTCATCAGAATAACATACCTTTTATGCCTATCCTTTATATGGTACGCCATTTCAGGTAGACTGAAGACTGAAGATTGAAACACCCAGCGACATTGAAGTTTGTACCACATACAAATCATTATCTACTTATTCTATATCACACAGACAATAAAAGTGTCTATTACCTTTAACAAAAAAAAAAATCTGTAATCTGTACCCTTTCTTTCATATACTGAATTCAGTGGATTTAGCAGGTGAAGACAAAAATAAAATATTTTACCTGAATTTTTCTGAGTAGTCTGCTAAAGAAATTGAAAAATTCTGCACATACATAATACGTGTATAAGATAATGTTTATAGAGTTTCTGCAGCACTGTACAATGAAAGAATGGAGACTTCAACAAAAATATAAGAGTTGTGAACACTCAAGTTTGTGAGTGCCAAATTATTTAAATGCTCTGGGAATGTTAAAACAAATAACTGTTTAAAAATGCCCCCTTCTGGCAAACCGATATACAAACCAAATCTCTAAGAACTATGTAACACTCACATGAATTAGAGGCTACATTCATAGATTCCAGTATTAGTTTGTAACTGACATCTGTATTCTCCTCTACTTTGCATATTATCCTTTTCAACTAAAAAAAAAAAAAAAATGAATTACAAAGAAAATCACCTAAAGTTTAATATATATTCTTCATATAAATTAAACAAGGAAATCAAAGTGACCCTTGCTTAGTTTATCACCATCAACATTTATAGGGCATTGATCCATTTATCTTATATCCCACAAAAGATTCTGATTGCCTAGCACATCATACGCTCGTGTAAAAAAATAAATAAATATAAATACGGCTTAATGAAAGCTGACGATACTTACCTAATTCCAGACACACAAGTGTATAAGATGCATACGCTGGGTCCGGAACGCTGTGTCGCGTTTTGGCCGGTGTACATACACCGCGCCCAAAATGCAACACACAGGAAGTGATGTGAACGCTGAGGGAACGTTCACACTGTCGCTGGTAAGTATAATTGAGAAATACGCTCTGTGTATTTTTCTTTTTTACTGTTTTCTTCACACGAGTGTATGATGTGATGTGCATCATATATTCGTGTGAACCCCCAGCCTTACTGTGCTTCTTCTATCTACATTGTCATCTCTTCATTAAACTAATTTAGCTCTGTCTGATAGTAACAGGAGTCAATAACTCGAATGAGGTAGATCTTTTTTCTACTCAGTGGTTCACATTTTCTGTCAAACTGAGAGCAAGACTCAGAAGGGAATTCACTATTCAGCAAAGTGAGCTCCGAATCCTTCGACTCACTTCGCTAATGGTGTTATGCGCTCGCTGATGTCCAGCACGCGGACATTAGCAAGCGCATTAAAGGGATTCCAGTCTCGGCGAGAGCAAAAGAGTTGCCTATTCATGAAAGCCTGAGGGGGGTTATTCATCAAAGTCCGAATAGTCGCGTTATGGTGCGAATTCGCATCTATTCTC
>WMED01002954.1:6902-23126 GCA_019650415.1 Pipa parva
GGGGAGGAGAGATTTTGAGCCTAAAAGGGTTATAAATGCTGGTATTCCCAGAGTGTTTGAAATATTCTTTTTAATTTAAGTTTCTTGCTTTAACCAGCACTGTAGTACTTTAAATGGGGCATTGGAAAAATCATCTTATGGTAACTTGGAAACTGACAAGTCACTTGTAACCCAAAATTTTGTGCAAGCAAGTCACCAGCCTCAAGAATTAAAGAAGAACTAAAGTGCTCAAATATCTAGGGGTGAGGAAGCTTAGGGAGTCTAAATATACTTACTGATGTCTTTTGTCCTCCGCTGCCTCTTCCTTATTGCTCTAGCTGCTATTTATTTTCTTGTTTCTAGCTTTGCACTTTCTGACTTCCCTTTATTCCCCATTGCACACATGTACAGCAGTGACATTGGGACCTAATATCACTTTATGTTTGCATTGGCAATGAAGGCGAAGAGGCAGAGTTTTTTTTTGTGTTATTGGTCCTTTAATGCTCAAACCAGAGATGTTGATGGAGTCCTCTTAGATTTACAATTTTGATTGCATTTTCCTAAAATATTAGGTTTATCCTGCTTTCTTAATCCGTGATGTATTCCCTTGAATAGATCCTTGGAATCTGTAAGATATATGGGCAAAATTGACTAAAGTTAAATTTAATTTTTTTTTTACTTTTTTGCCTGGTTTTTTTTTTGCCATGAAAAGGTAAAAAATTGTTTTCGACCTCCTTGCCCATTTTTGCCCAATTTTTGGTTGAAGAAATCGACTACACTATGAATACTCTGATGCACATATATTTATTGTTATAAAAAATAATGTTGGCTTTCAGTGCTGGCATAAATGTCCTGCTAACATTATTTTGTAGAAAACAACACATTTAAGGATCCTGAAAAATAAAAAATTAAGCAAAGGGAAGAAAAATAAACAAATTACATTTGTGAACTTTCAAGTGATAGAAAGTCCTAAGACTTTAAATGCATGAAACACCAGCTGCTAACACGTTTGCATAGAACATTTTCCATGTGACAATGGTGGTATTTTCCAATGTGCATTCTAACAACAGCCATTGGCTGATTACAGGAACATTTTGCACTATTTAAATTGGGCATTCATCTAGGCTATAGATAGAGCAAATTCTATTAGTGCAAAAATATGATTTCATTTTTACTAGATATGGTCAGACTCAGAGCATAAAATAAGCATTGATTGAATAGACACTAATTTTAGTATGGATTGGTGCCAGATCAGATGAACATCTATGAATAAATAGGAATTCATGTAAAACAGACAAAAAGAACCCTATAATAACTTGAAAAATTCAGCAGAAAATATTCACATGTATTTATAGATTCCATCACTGGAAAACAATTCAATGACTACAGCCGAATGGAAAAGGGCTTATATAGTTAGTGGTGATAACACTTTAGCAACTTATTGTGTGATTAAAAAAAACATTCAGTTAATTGGAATTTCCATCTGCAGGTGGAGTCAGTGGCAACTGTGTGAACTGCTCCATAGAGAATAATACAATCTAATGATGGTGACATTTTAGTGCTTTTTGAACTGTAGTAAATATGCCAGTGTGAAGAAAAAAATCAATGTCACCTGTATCTGCTAATTTATATCCTCTTAAAGTTCAGTTTTCCCTACCCATAACCAGTTATTGCAAAATGAAACCGGAAAATAACAATTTTTACATTAAAAAAAAAATCCAAATGACATTTGAATGTTCTTGTGGAATGAGCTATATAAACTATATTAGCATTCTCATTTTTCATATCTATTCACATTTATTACAATGTAAAAATACAAATTACATTTTAATGTAAAAAAGAAAATGCAGATTGCATTATTTCTAGATCCTCGAGAAGGCTGTGAAGAAAAGTCCATCAATTGGACTGTTTTCAAAACTCACTCTGTATTGTCCTCGATGGGCTAAAATGATTTAAAAAAACTGAAAGGTAAAAGTTGTCATACTCATCTAGTTAAAGAGATACTGGTGTCATGTATTTACCCCGTTTATAATCCAGTTAAATTATTTTCCACAACTGAATCATTTCAACAGTGTTTGACTGGCCCAAAAAAATACTAGAGAATCCTCTGATTGGACATAGAATATTTGGGTCCATAATTGGTCCCAAAAATCTCAGTGGACCTAGGTCCATCATATAATGGGCTGCTGGACAATGTTCTGTAACACTAATTAATTATATATTATTGTTTTGGTGTTCAGATTAGCATTGAAATTTTAGTGAGTGGACAGTGTGCCCTTGGGAGCATCATCTCTGGTGGGACCAAGCTGCACAGTCTGACACTGTATGGCAAACCTGATTGTAGGGGAAAGCTATAAAAAAGTGCTTGTTTTCAAAAAAATATTATATTCGAAGAGGATACAACATTAAATGGTTCATGACATTGTAGAATTTCTAAATTAGTGATCCTCAAACTTTTCTATCACTGGTAAGTGCAGATATCTGCTGTCCATTTTTATTTGAATTTATATCCCATATCGATTTTAATGCAATCGAAAATGAAAACACATTTTCTGTGGCATTTTTTTAAATGATACAGATCAATATTGCATGTAGAGCTTTTATGATCCTCCAGGTTATTAGAGTGTTTCAAAGATGTGCACGGGGAGATGGTATGACCAGAGGTAAAATAACGCTTTTGTCGATGAAATTCTGATTTGATTTGATTTTAGGTCTAAAGTAGAAATGATGCAAACATATTATTTTGTGATAACAAACTATTCAAAATGCAATGTTTTTAAAATGAACACAACGCAATATAGATGAATGTCTCTGCACTGCCTGTAAGAGTTTACAACAATGTACGAGCATTACAGCATATTATATACCTATCTGCATGTTGGGCTGATTATTTTTTATACAGATAAAATTGGCTGGAAATGTAAAACTTCATCTGTAATCAGGGGCTGCTAAAATACGTGTCCTTCATGATTAATGCTAGAGTTTGACTTTAAGGAGTTTCCCCTAAGATAAACTGTGCTTACACGTAAAGATTAGTTTTCCTAAAACCATTAAACCACTTGTAGATTTTACTACTGTGTTTGCAACCCTTACAAACAAGATGATGAGCCTCAATGACAGAAGACATAGTTTGTTTGTTTTTTTAGTTTCCTGCCCAATATCCCATGCAAAACGGACATTGTCCCTGAAATGAATTGTTTAACTTCTAACAAATTATATTTAAAAATAAATGCTTCTTACGTCTTACATAGCTCATAATTTTTACCTTCCATTTGACCGCAAACATTTGTCTCCCATTCTCCATACAGATTTATCCTGACACTGTTGCCGTTAAAACTATCAATGCTTCATCCATCACCCTGTATATTCTGCCAATAAAGTGAATTGAAGCACAAATGACCAGATTATGCCTTTGTTGTGCATAAATAGCAGAACAAGCCAAGAATTTGCATTGCTGTTTATTTACATGGCAGTTTAATAAAGAAAAGGGGCCTGAGGATGGTGGGAAAATGAGAGTGTAGCTAAGGGAGGGAAGAAGACATAAATCAAAATGGAAGGACTTATATTGTAGCAAAGCACAGATGCAGAAAAGGAGAAACAAGGTTTGGTAAATAAGTGAAGAAATGTAATGTAATATGAACATTAACAAAAAGGGGAGGGGGTCTACATGCTTAGCAAGATGACTATTGTATTTTGGGTTATGTTTCGACTTCCTTGGAATGGCGATCAGGAAATAATGGCTCACATATTTACATTTTGTAAATGACTGCTAAAATGTTGAATTGTGGGTAACATACTACCCATGTGGTACATCTCTTGACCTTCTGATATTATTAGGAAATGTATATACATATAACCACATTTTGTATTGTGTATTTCAGTAGTTCTGCAAATTTTGTACATGAGAGGAGAAATCTGCATTTTAAAAGAGTGATTTTACAGCTCTTTAATTCTCATAAAATTTTTTTATCATAAATAAGTCCATTAACTCCTTTGTTGCAATGTTCCGCAAAAATGCATTCTATTTTGTACTGATTGAAAGTAAATAACCTTCATATGACTTGCCAATTTTCTCCTTACGATGCCATAAAATGTTATTATATTTGTTTTACTATGTTCTATGTATGACACGATTCCAATCATTTTACACAGGCTGCTGATTCTCAAAAGAAAGAGAATCCTTGCCAAGCCAGAGGGTTATCAAAACTTCTGACCACTCTTTTTTTGCTACATGTTTGTCTTGCAAACTAACAAGTAATGATAAAACTTCTTCTGAATGAATTCATTCTAAATAAATCCAGTTTAATCAAATAATATGCTCGCTATTTTATATTTCCATGTATTTCTTAAACAATCTAAATAATGGATGGAAAAATAATGCAAAGCACTAGGATAAAACAAATAGATGATCCAATTAGATGTGTGATAAAGAAAAAAAATCTCACTATCTCAAGTCTTAGAAGGATCCTTTGTATTTTCCACAGCACCACTGGAACAGTGTTACATAGACAGATGAGGTAACAGGTAACATATTTGGTAAACTGGGACAGCATTACATTGGTAGAAAATGAAAAACTTCAGACTCTCACACACATTTCATCCCACCAATGAAGCATGGTAGATGGCATACAGTGGTGGGGAACTACTTTGATGCATCAGGGCCTGAACAAACTACAGATATTGAGACGCCAACAAATTTTGAGTTGCTTCTGAAAATTCTAAATGGCAGGACATCTCTATCAATTTAGAAGTTTGGGTAATTTAGGATGACAGTGATCCAAATCAGAAATAGCTGAGATAGATGAAACTCGATAAATGTAAGAGCATAGTCCTACTATAACATCATGGTGTGATCTGAAGATAACCTTTTAAGCAAGGCGTTTCAAAAATATCCATGAAATATAACAGTTTTTTTTATATAGGACCAAACTATCTCAAAAAAGTAGGTATAGTAAATTACTGTCAAGAGAGTTGGTTCTATTCTTTTCAATAATTTGATTGATGGGGCTATGGCACTTTAAATGTTGTGTGTACTATCCCTACATATATATATATTAGATCACATTTTAGAACAAATCAGAAGCATTTACTTGAATGATGTAAATGAGTTATTAAAAACAGGGCAGTAGTAGACTTGGTGCAAGATGTGGGTGACCGCAGATAAAGGGTTGTGTTGGATATTTTTCTGGGCAGGCTTACATTACCTTATAGTCTCCTAGATCAAGTGATCTAGGAGAACACAGTTCAGGTATTTGTTGCAATATAATTATTTAATTCTTACTAAAATCAATGCATTTTTATAACTCTAGCATATTAGTTTGCTGACTTTGATTTGTTATGCATTTTATAACTCTAGCATATTAGTTTGCTGACTTTGACTTGTCAGCAGAGGATCATTACAAATGAATGATCTCAAACCATGGTCTCAGTGGTCTCAAACAATATGGTAAATTTTTATCTTTAGCAATCAAGACTGTAATTTTAGTTTGCTGATGACCACACTTAAAACATGTGTACAGTAATCAGTAGATCATATACACTGACCTCAAAAGGAGTGATCCAATTGTTTGGACGATATTTGTCAATGAGCTTTTGGTCATTAGTTTAGGTGCTCAGATCTGCCCAACTATATCCACTGTAACCACTATGTATTCTTCTATTAAAACATAAAATACTGAAATTGTGCGCACTGTGATACAGCAGAGTGTATATTTCTTAAATGCCCATAAGGGCCACTAACAGAGGGTTATAGGGGTAACTGGAGAGGGGGTCTGGACAAAATACAAACTTGGAGGGCTCCTCTACCCTAAATTTACCTATATAGTACAGGAGAAGTGAGTTTCTTATGTGTGCATGAGCAGTCCTCCTATACCATTCATATCTATATTCATTGTGATGCAATGCCTTTAGCTACTGGATCTATAGTGTGTGGCTTCCTCCCTTCCACTTATGCTCAGTCAAAAGTTTTGTTTGATGCTGCCCCATTTTTCTGTGTTGCTAACAGAGAATGTGTAAGCCTTGCTTCTGCACAGACTTCTCTGTTTTGATCAAATGACAGTATTTTCTAAGTTGTGAATAAAACACTACATCATAAATTATATTTATCTTAAAGGTTCTGTGTAAAACATGAGAGAAGTGATAATATTGTCCATAAGCAAGAAACTACTGAAAAAAATAATTTGGTGAAAATAACAAAAACTATCACTCGGTAAAAAAAGGCTGTGCCTGTGATATTTTACTTTTGATATCATTGTATTGTGTATGCTGAAATGGCCCAGTAAGACTATTTTTAAAGCTAATAGATATCATTTTATTAAATTTACCGGCATTTTTCTCTCTGTAGAGAAAAAAAATATTCTTTTAATCTTAGAATTATAAAAAAAAAAAGACTATCCAATCTGTTGCTTGAAACCCTTTGAAGTAGATACACCCAAGGGAAGAATAAAAACAAAAAAAGCCAAAATATTGCAGTTTTGATTTAATATCAGTATCGTGTTCACTGTAACAATGCTATGGGCTACAAGACAAACATGCTTTTCTGAGAATTCAAAACACAGATTAATAAAATGATCTCTTTCTTTCATTTTTAATTTTAACTGCATGGATTCAGGTCTGAAGAACATATAGCAGCCCTGCTATGAAATTTGATTGCACATACAAGCACCATTAATGCATATCAATATGGGTTCTCTTATTGTCTGCAATCAGATTTACAGTAATCTGAAAATATTCATCCTTGTCTAAATCCTGGAATCCTGCCGGGCTCCTCTTTCTCCAGATTTACCCTGTTTGTTGCTAGGGCTATCAAAAAATGCCTTGGGGTTCCATTGATTTAGCACATCACTCCTCTCCCCTACGTGAAGGGTTTCTTCTATCTTGACGTATCTTATTATGGTTGCTATTTTCACATAAACGGATCTTTTTCATACTCTAGTCTTGTTTTGTTTATTGTGGATCGATGTGTATGCTCTAGGGAGTAGGAATGTGTTCAAAGTTGCCCGGCAGGCTGAGGTTAAGTTGCATAATAATGATAAAGCAGACAAAGTAGCAGTTCTGCATTATTTACAGGTTTCAGACTCTTGGTATTATTCAGGTACAGAGGCATTTTCACACAAGATGTGCTGTAAACACAGGTCTCTTCAATAGGAACATTTCCTTGTTACATAAAGAGGTAACAAATCATTTTAGAATTTAGACCAAGGACATCTATACTACAGCCCCTGCAGCTGTTCTTAACCTGCAGTTCCTACCATTTTCCAAGAGCCATAGGCTGGTTTAACAGAAGGTCTGCCTTTCCTGATTAAGACCACTAATTAGATACAAACTTAAATTATTAGATGATAAGTTAGTCATTTGTTCTAAAGCCATTTGTTGATTTATTGCTGTTTCCTTTTAAGATCATCGGAAATCCTTAAACTATAACTGATAAAAGTGTTTTTTATACAGGGTATTGTTATTAAGTGTTAACCAAATACAACTGGATAGTGCCATATTTAAGGGTTTATTACTAGGAAACATAATTCATTGACAGTTTTCTTATTCTTGTTATTTTGGTTCATATTTGCATGCATGAATCTGTAATGTACTTTTATGTACTATATATGACAGTTGTGTTGTTAATGTCATTTCCATTGTGTGCAGTATCACCAAGGAATTGTAATGTTCAATATATAAGAACATTCTATAAATTCCACTTTCAAACACAATAGGCAACTCCAGTCTAAACCCTCTTTTTACATATTCTCCCATCTTACTCTTACTATTTGCTGCAGTAAATAATTACTCTAATCCCATATCCATTTCCGCACACTCTTGACATTCTTTCTAAATGTCATCCCACTTATGACTCATCCCAATTTAAACATATTCCATTTCCCACTATTCCATCTTGCAACCTCACTTTTTCCTTCTCCCTAACAAATTTACCGTAAGGAAGTTGGAATTGGGTTTAGTGGATCCACTGAGCCAAGGGAGGATTGCAATGAGCTCCACCTGGCGTGCGGAATGTAAAGAACACCCAGGTTTTCACCAGAGGTACCAACTTGGACTTCGCTGCCGGGTGCTCACAGGTCGTGGCCCCCAGGGGAACCCCTCGGTGGTGGGTGATGAACAGGCACAAGAACTTACAGTAGACACAGCGGCTGTCTGGAGTAAACAGGAATGAAATCCCAGCAGAATATCAGGAGACTGGGCAAAACAGGAATCACAGGATTCAGATCAAAAGCAGAAAAACCACAGGGAGACATAAGTAGAGGAGTTACTCCTTACTCTAGCAGAGATGAGGTGAATCTGCCAGTTATATAAATGGTAAAGTGAGCTGCAATTGGCTGATAGGTTACCCAATAAGCTGCAGCTAAATCAAAATGATTAAATACACCTGAGAAGGCAGGAAATTCCAGGAGGGGAGTGAACTTCCTGTGATGGTAATAATATGCTTTGAATCTTTGTTAACTTATGTATGTCTCGCATATACCACATACTCCAAGGCCAGTAGTGGTGGGGTTGGACTTTTCCTTGCTTTCCAGTGTTATCTAAAATGCATCCCTGTTTCCTATTTTTTTGTTAAGTTCAAGATGACAAAATGTTCTACCTACTCTCTTTATATTTTGTCATCATATACAGGCCCCCCCTTACCCTCTGCTGCCTTTAACTCAGTCTTGAAGTCATATTTCTTCTTTCTTATTATGCCACACTGATTATTCTTCTCTATCTTTTACGTACGGTGCTTCAGACCTTGCACCAAACAGCTGATTTTTCCTCTGTTATATTCCCAGGATTTTCTCATTCTCACTCATGTCCTCATCTTATCTCGCTTTACTTATGCTCTACTAACTGATTTTCCAGTCTCCCACCCTTTACCCGCTCCATTCTAGTTGAAATTCTTCTGCTAAAATTCTCTGCCCCTTTCCCGGAAAATAACCAGCTTCTGCAAGTTGTCTGTTCACTCAATGGCTCCCTGTTAAATAGCAAATCATTTACTTTCACACATTCTCCATTTCCCCTCCTTCCGTCTTTTCTCTTGTGCTGCCTAATTATTCATTCCTCACAAAGGAAAGTTGTCTTTGTATACCGTTATCCATACTGCCCCCCCCTTTTTTTTTTTTTTAAGCTCCCTTTCTCCACCAAGAACAGTCCTTTAATATTTTGGAAAAACAAACTCAAATCCTACCTATTAGAGCATTAGCTGGTTTCCAGGTGAATGTACATTTCCTAACCAATGAACAGGAGTATGGCTGAAAAAACCCAAACATGCAATGCATTTACTAACATACAAGGAAAGCAACACAGAACCACTTTTAAGCTGCAACACCACCTACTCATTGGGACTCTAATTTTCCAAATAAATCAGTCTCTTCCTATCATCTTTATGCCTGCTTTTTCCACACACTGGTGGATGATGCAACTTCCTACATACAGTATCCAAAAGACATGAAACAGAATTTGTCCTGGGTAATTTTTGTAGCATCTGATTTTCTTTCTTGGTTTTGAGGGATACTACAAGGGAATTCATCAATGGGAAAATATTACAGATGTCTAGTAATCTATAGTAACCAGAGGTTGTCTCTTTTTTTTTTCTTATTGCTTCCTTATTCAACGGAATGCTGACTGCTGATTGGTTACTATGGGTTAATAGATCTCTGTAAATGTTTGCCTCTGTTGATGAATTCCCCTGTAAGTTTCATTCCAGGGTAGACTCTAGAACAGCGGTTCTCAACCTGTGGGTTGCGACCCCGGCGCACCCGGAAGCACCCGCAGGACCCTTCTTATAAGGGTTCCTGCGGGGTGACATCGGCCGAAAACGTCACCACGTGATACAGCGCCGGGGGTTGCACCGAAGAAAAGGTTGAGAACCACTGCTCTAGAAAATGTACAGCTTCAAATGATGTCTTTACAAAGAGAGAAATTATTTTACTATGCTAAACCCCCCTCTTTAACAAAAGTATAGTTTGAGATATTCTGCGGCCAACTTATTTTCCTTTGCAGTACTTAGCAAATTGCGAGCTATTTAGAAAATGCCAAAGTTAATAGAGGTAAGAATTGTAAAGTATTAGATCAATAAGCAAGGAATAATTTTCCTTGTCGTGCACTTTTTCCAGATTCCCAACATTTTCTCATAGAATACAGCATTTTTTTGTAGTTAGAAAATAGGACTACGCTTTGATCTCTCGGCATAGCATTGCATTGGTAGAGAAATAATCTAGCAATGACCTCTAAAATACCTTTAATGCTAAGTTTATTGTATTGTATTAGAAGCCTAACTCCTCAATCATATGTCTTTTTCAAACTCAGACAAGCAATTTTAAAGGGTTCTAATAAAATCTATTTTTAAGTAAAGTGTGATATCTGATTTAATAGAATTGAAGGACAGGTCACAGCAGCTTTTGTTGAAGAAAAGAGATGGAAGATTTTATCCATTTTTTCACTTTGTACATTTCGGAACTGTGAGAAAAACATGTTAAACTTGGCCATTTGAATTGTCTGGCCAAAAACATGTTTGAGTCTATACTATAAATGCAATATTTGATTTACTGCCCTGACATGATGTTATTTTAAAATAGCCTACAAATCCTACAAACAATAAAAAATAAATTGTATTCGAGCCTCGACAGACTTGTGAGTTTATATTTATATTTCTAGAAGTTAACAGTGAGTTGGTATAAAAATTTATGCTAAATTTGGGAGAGATTTAAAAAGATCATTTTGACTTAATTGCTGCAATTTGATCCATTTTGCTCCACTTTTTCATGCATTATTGTTTTGTTTCTTTCCAACACATTTTCAATTTCCTTCAATTTATGTAGTGCCAAATAGAATTTATCAATAAATATCTTTATCTATAAATATTGATGCGTTAATCCCCCTTACACTTCACATTACTTTCAATGGAGCTTCATTTCCATCAATATCGATATAGATATGGCCAATCTTTCTGAAAGGGACTTAGTTTTTGTAAAGTCTTCTATCTCCATAGGGAATAATGGATTTTCGCCTCCCTCAACCAGGCAAACACTTTTCAGCAATAAAAAGGTCTTAAATGCTTAATATAAATATCAATATCTCTGATATTTTTGATCTAATTAAATATTAAATTATATCAATATTGAAATAACAAGAGAAAACATTATTCATTTTTATAAATATACCCTTAATGCATACAGTATAACAAATTTAATGTGAAATGTTTACTTTCAAATAATGTTGCTTAGCGATGGCATATAAAATTTTGCTGACACATCCATATTAAAAGGCAAATCCAATAGTTTATGTGCAGGATTTTTCATTGTTTCTTAAAAACAAGCACATTTCTTATATCATAAATTTTGGACATATTGAGGAAGCAGCCACATTTGTCCTTAAACATTGTTCTGCTAACTCAAGACACTCTTGGAGGTATAACTCTGAATAGTTCTGCATCTGATATATGAATTATAAAAAAAGAATGTGACTTTTAATTTGAAAATTTATTAACGTTGGAAAGACCAACTGTCTTTCCAACTTTACCGAGAGAAATCTCATTTTGTTCTCCCGAGATTTCATTTGAGATCGAGTTTTCAATTTTTTTTTCCCATGGAAAGGCAGCCATGTTTTACATTAGTAGCATTGCTATCTTTCCATGGAAAATATAAAAAAATTCGGGATCGTGAAACTCAATCTCGCGAGAATAAAACTAAATTTTTTTTGGTAAAGTCAGAAAGACCCAGAGTGGTCTTTCAGAATTGAATACATTTTGTCCGAAGTGTTAATTGTTTAACACTTTGTATATGCCTAAGTTCACAAAGGACATTTTTGTTACTGCAAATTCAAAATGATGGATCCCGCTTTTGTGACGTTTCATTCTATCATTATTGTCATGAAGATTATGTATAACTTTAACACAGCGGGTTGAAATATGTATGAATATTACCGGTAAATTAATATGCATATATTTAAATAAGGCACTGTCTTGGGTATGTATTTCTATCTTCACTTGCAGTTTTACATTGTAGTCTGTATGCATTTCAGAAAGAGGAAAATCCCCCCCCCCCCCAAAAAAAAAGTTGTGCACCATGTGAATGCTGAATTAAAGTGGTTGAAACTTGTATTATAATGATAGTTACACTTTTCGGGTCCATTAGCATGAACACTTTTTCACACTTTCTCTCTTCTTTTCTGGACAATAGATATAATCATCAGATACATACTGGTGTTACAGAGATTTCAGCTCTGTACTAATACATTTCCATAAGATGGAATGTACAGTTAGGACTTCTGCAGTATTGCAACCACGTTCTACAGCTCATTTACACCTGTTTTAAAGAAATGCATTGCAACTCTATGTAAGATCATTCCTGAATCCCTTAAAACTGAACCATATAAAACCCACAGTGGTAATCAGTTCACATATGTAATGTAGCATGCTATTAGTTTTCAGCAGCCATAATTTGTATAGCAGAAAGTTGATTTCATTAGGCTGCAGTTCCAACCACCCAAGGTTCTCTTAGTTCCCCATTTACAAAATTGTAACCATGATATACACATTTGTTCTGCAAACAAATTATCGACATACAACATATTACATTACATTAATAATGCAAACAGAAAATTCTATAGGTGTGCAAGTTATTCCATAAAACTCTTAACCTAAATTGATTAGACCAGAGCAAGAGCACATTGCAGATTTAAAAAGTAAATGATCATTAAAAAACCTGAGGTCAGTATATGCAATTTAATATATAAGTCCACAAATAGAATATGCACTACAAAGATGAGCAATTATGATGTTAAGAATGCTAATGCCATGTTTCCTTAAAATAAGGGAGGAAGAAAGTACGATGATGACCATACATTTTGACTTGTTTAGAATGTTATTTCTGCCAGTACTACTGAGGGAATTAAAGGACATGTGTACTGCTTACAGAGGTAGTATAGGGAAAACAAAATTATGAAAGTCAGACTTTGATTGGCTGCTATAGGTTACTAAACCCCTGAAAATATTGCCCCTGTTGATGATTTGCCTTATATATATTTAATTTACAGGCAGTAGATTGCAACTGGGTGGTGGTGCATCTTGCCACATTTATAAGGATGAATCAGGAAGCTTAAAACTTAAGCTCTACTGAGGTTCATAATTAACTACATCCAAAAACCAGTTCTATCCACTGCAATTGCCTCTCTGGCCATAATCTGTCCGTTTATGAAGTACGTAACACAGAAGATAATTTTACCACCCCAATAAATGTATTAAAATTTACTGAAGATTTACATGAACAAGATTTTGGACAGGAGGTTTCCCTTTTTGATAGGGCGCATCATTTGCTTGGGAATGCATTTACATGGTATGGTGCACTCTTATGATAACAGACAAATATGGTACAGGAGAGGGATGGCTATTCAAAGGTTATCTACGTTCACTTAGCAAATATGTTAATCATGGTTAACTGAGATTCTAAAGGGCCCTACACTTCTCTTTATTTATTGAGTTATTTACACTGTTGTTGAAAGACTTTGGATAAATAGATGCATGTTGTATTGAACACACAGTCTCATTTCATTGATAAATAAAGAGGCAAGATTACCTAGTAGCTAGTAGTAACAAGGCACTGTTAAAAACTGCATGTTGTTTCAAATGCCGTATATTTCTTATTCTCTGGTTATTATATATTAGTGATGCATTTTCTATATTAGCCTGGAGCAGTTTAATTTTTCTGATCAGCAAACCTGGCCATAATATAAATAGAAATGTGCTTGTTAACTCTGTAACTGCAGTTAAATATTTTTTAGGCCTCTAAAGTTATATTTTCCCACATACTCTTAATAAGGGTCACATTTACTGATGTTGAACACATTTATTGACTAGTAAATGCAAGAGAAACAGTCTATATTTAGCGATATCTCTGTTTTCTCCTATTTACTAAACTGTTCAAAAACCATTTTATCTCCCAAAAGAACTCTCCACCCTCAGGCTGGAGTAAACCCGTTATTCCCTATGGAGTCGGTTCTGTCATTTAGCCTCAGTCCAAAATATTTCCCCATTGAAAAGAGACATTGATATTGATCTGTAATGGAAAGAAACCTCATAGAAAAGGATTTTGTGATATAATATTTTCTGTTGGAACCACTGAGCAATGAATATGAAGCTTCAGATGAACCGGTCCATAATATTCACTTTTTTCCATTCCCAGTGGGAATTTCCTTAACATCAGGGTCAGCCAGAGCCGGCTCTGGCTCTATTGGCGCCCTAGGCGCCCCCCTCCCCCCGGCGCCCCCCTCGTGACATGCCTCCTGCGCCCCCTCGTGACACGTCCCCCGCGTGACACCCCCCCAACCCCGCCGGCTGGGAAGTTACTGCAGCCGCGGCTGCCAATTGAGTGATTTAAAGTTTTGCCGTGGCTGCAGTAAAGTCTCCCAGCCGGCCAGCACTGAAAAAAAAAAAATGCTAGGGGCGCCCCCCTGGGCAGGGGGCGCCCCTAGCATTTGCCTACTCTGCCTAATGGCAGAGCCGGCACTGGGGTCAGCCAATGCATTCCCTGCATAACAATAATGATTTTTCATTCATTAAGTGTATAGAAACCCTGCAGGTTATAATGTCAGATCAAGTTGTACATCAAATTTTTAACCACTGCCATTTTGAATATGTGTTAGTCATAGCGCTTCATCTATTTCTAATCCCTATCGGCATTCAAAAGCGTTTTAGAGGTTCAGAGTTTTGTAAATTTTTACGCATTCTGTTTATTGAAAATTCATCATTTTGTCATTCAGTGACGTTTTTAACAATGTTGAATTGTGTTTATTTTTATGGGAAGAGTGGAACAGTATTTTCATATGACTGAAAACCCTGCAGAGAATACCAATAAAGATTAATCTGTGGATATATTTTCCTTGTCATTCTAGTCATTTTAATAATTTTAAAATGCATTTGATTTTATTAATTTCCCTGGAGTATATTAAAAGGAAAAAAAAAACGTAATAGTCCCTATTAAAATATTAAAGAAGATCCTAACCTCAAATAGATAATGAAATGACTTAGTGAAGTATTTCCTGGATTCTAATTGTGTTACCAGTTGTAGTAGGTTCTTAATATGATCGCCATTATTTTATATGATAAAAAATGAAAACAATCTGTTTTTCTGTTTGCTTTTCTTATTTTTTTGGCGAAAGGTGGTTTTCCATATCTTTTCATTATTAAAAAAAGTATTTTTTTAATTATTAGCATTATTTAAAGGAGTAATTAATGAATTATATTTTGCACAGAGTATATTTGGTTCACTGAGATGAACAGTCAGCTAAAAGAGATTATCGGCAAAATGTATTAAACTCGGAAAGATGGCTCTAAGGCCCTCATTCACCATAGTGCGAAGTGAGCTGCGAAGCGTTCGGCTCGCTTCGCAGGACACGCGGACATCAGCATGCGCATTAAAGGGATTCCCCTCCCGGCGAAGAGACTCGAGTGCTCTCGCCGGGAGGGGAATCCCTTTAATGCACATGCTGATGTCCGCGCACAGGACATCAGCATGTGCATAACACCAAGTGTGAAGTGAGCCGAACGCTTCGCGGCTCACTTCGCACAATGGTGAATGAGGGCCTAAGTCTTTCTGAGTTTTACCAATTTGAAATCTCTCATTGTTCTTTTTTTTTTTTTTTGAGTTTTCGAGAGAGTTTTTTTTATCTCAGTTTTTAAAAAAGTTTCAATGGAAAAGTAGTACATACTTTACATTAGTAGCACGGCTACCTTTCTATCAAAAGAAATTGAAAAATCGAGATCGAAAAACTTGATCTCAAAAACTCAAAAAAAAAAATCTCACGAGAACAATGCATGATTGACCTTCTTGTGGGTCTTTCCGAGTTTAGTACATTTTGCCCTACGTATCAAAAACCGGTAACACACAAAAAAATAGTTCTTTGAATTGGCATGCCAGTTATTCCTACATAGTACAGATTAAAACATGCATTTAAATTGTTGATTAGTATTATTTTAAGATTGTTTTTCTTCCTTGTGGTTGCAGCTATAATGTATTTGTTGTGTAAACAAACCACTACCAAATTCTATTGTTCCCACTGAAACTTGAGATAATACATATTCATGAAGTTGCCCAGAAAGGTCAATCTGCCTGCAACCTGCAGAAAGAGACAATGCAAACTAATAAAAACTGTGAATGACATTTTTACAAGAACTGCACAAGAATAATTGCTACACCCGATCTAAATAGCACTTTCTGGTGATAATGTTTCTTTAACAAGGACAAAACCATTTATTTAGGGGGGGGG
>WMED01002955.1:0-23124 GCA_019650415.1 Pipa parva
ACACAAGGTGATCCGACGCTGTGGTTCTTGCGAGATGGAATAATTCTCAGCTTGGCATGAGCAGGTAAAAGCCAATGTAGGCACAGCAGCTTCCAGAAAGGCACATTATCACAAAAAGTATAACAATGCAACTTGCTAAAAAAAAAAACAAAATAAACTTTCTAAAATGCTGGTTTCATTGACAGGAAAAATATTGGGAAGAAAAAAAAAAGGAATTAAGTATAAACTGTGTGCCATATCATAATGTGAAAAAAAGACAAAAGAAAAGACTGGCACAAGGAAAAAGAGGCAGGAACGAAGCAAGTAAAAGAGTAAAAGCTTGAATAATAACTAACCTTGTGTTGCAGCTTGTACCGTTAAAGACAACAGACAGGGTAAAACGGTCTGATGGTAAAATTGAAGGGACTCAGTGTCTAGTTGGCACTGCACAGCCACATGGTGAAGACTCTTTAATACAGACACTACATCTTCACCATTTGTATCCCTTTGTCCTGGGCATAAAAATAAATTAGAGAAAGTCAGCTTTTGAAATTTTGAAATTACACTCCTCCTGAAGGAAGGTGGAAGTAAACTTTCCTATTAAAACCCCTGCACATAGGTTTACGTGATAGCCAAGCCTGTATTCCACACTGGCAAATTAATCAATATTAATAATGGAGGTCCCAAACCACATTTCCTTTTTTCTTGTATCCAGAATACTCCAAATAATGTTATAATTAGAGCTAAACTAGAGGTCAAAGGCCTGCTGCTTCTATCACAGCTGTGTCGCTATGAAGCACTTTGTATTGTTACTTATTTCCTTGGACTGGTCAGTATGAGTTGTAGGGGGGCCACTTGGGACTTAATGTGTAGTATGTATATATTTTCCCTTATGCAGTGCTGCCAAGTTAACAAGATGGTCAGTACACAACATACAATTATGAGATGTAAAATAAATTATGAACCAACAGCAATCATGAAGCATTGCTTTTTAAATGCCAGGCACCAAATGATGCAAGAGGATGGAAGTCTTTGACCTTTTGGCTGCATAAATTAAGTTGGAATGCAGGAGATTACAGAGGGAAAGTTGACTTGTGCTCAGGTGTTAAGTAGTAAGCAGGGAAAAAATGTCCAGGGGAGGGAACCTTTTCATGGAAAACTGGCCAATATATGTCACACACACACACATATATATACATTTCCTGGTGCGGGATTTTTTCAGTGCTCCCTCATCAATCATTCTGCTTCAGATGAAATATCTACTGGGGAGAAACGCTTCTCACTAAGGTATAGTACTGCATATCAAAAGATGTAATTTGATTGTAGTTCCCCTTTAATATGGCTGAATCATTCAGAGAAATATTTTAATTACATAAAGAGTTTTAAGACTACACTGTCTCTTCCAAGGAGGCTTGTTGTCATTAGACTGTGTCTACATGGTATGAACTACAAGTAACATCAAAATATAATGACTAGTTTTTTATTTCAGACTGTAGGGAATGTAGAACAGAATATGCACATATGGTTGCATAATCCGATGTATAATCCTTTTAATGGACCATTAATCAAGGTACAGGAACAACATTTTTTTGGGGGGTACAATCACCCTTCGTTGACCCTTTCAGAGTGTACAACTTTATAAAATAACAGCATTAGCACTTTCTGAAGGATTGAGACCTGGCTCATGTACCTTTCTGTGCCTGTCTGATGTAACTCAGTAGTATTGGGACAGTTTCTTTAACAATATTGTGATGTGTGGACACTGCAGCCAGTGCCTCTAGACAGCGCTGCTTGAGACAGTGCTCGGGGACCACTCTGCTTTCATTAAGATTGATATCCATTGGTTCTGCAAAAAAAAAAAAATAAATGAAATGATTATCAGGGTTACTACTGTTATAAGTAAGAAATTAATGTGCATTTATTAGTAAGAGGTAGGTGAACTCTACTATTTGAGAGAAAGAAGTGCATTTTCCATAGTGACTAGTGAGTAAGAAAAACACAAAGATAGACTGTGAATATGCAAACATTAAAAGGGACTGTGGCCACTGGTCCCGGGGTACTCTGGGAAACATGGTTCTAAATAACTAACGGGTAAACGTTGCTATCTAATTGTTTTTAGACTACAGCTCCCAGTATTTCTTAATACTTTTCAGTTTGAGCATTAGCAAGGATTTCACTAGCCTATCCCCACATTATAAATGACACTGAATAACCTAATTCTTAAAGAATACTATTTTAATACCAAGTTTTAGATGCTCTTCCATTAGTGCATACAACTGAGAATATCATCTGTTGTTATGTATGATTTTTAAAAATTCCCCTAATAGCCTTAAAATAAAATGTTAAATTCATAGGCTTAAAGAGCAGGTCACCTCAAAATACTAATACTAATTTAGGTTCTACTAAGGAAATAAACATTTTTGTAAATAAATAAGTATTAAAAAAATGTAAAACAAACAAACACAATTGTGTATATATGCAGCGCTGCTAAAAAATCTTCAAGGATAAAACACAAATATTTGTGAACACAAAAAAAGTCCAATGTGTAAGGATTTGTGCGCTTCTTAGATTTATCTGTATATTTTAAAAAATGTACCTTTATACAACGTTTCTCTCTGCCATCTTCCCTGTCAAGGCCAGCTTTTCCTTTCCGAGTCGGATAGGGTAGGGATAAATGATGATTGACATTATAGCTCCTCCAATCAGATACCTTAAATCACAATCTAGCAGGGATCTGATTGGAGGAGCTATAATGTCAATCATCATTTAGTTCTGCACCATCTGCCAAAAATTTGCCAGAAGACAACACAGTACCAATACGGACACTAACATATGAATGAATTACACAGTGGTGTAACTTAGTGTTTCCCAAAGTCTATTTTTTTGTGGCCCGGTTATTTTACTACTCCATAGGTGCGATAAAAAATTAAACTTTATTTAGACCCCATGGGGTCTAAATAAAGTTTAATTTTTTATCGTACCTATGGAGTGCCGGAATCTTTGTTTGTACGTTGCAAATTGGGATTTGTCCGCACCTTCCTGAGCACCCGTCTTCACTGCACCACGGAGGATTGAGCGGTTAGTACCACATCGCTGTCCGGTTTTTTTAGTGCTTATCCTTCGTGACCCGGCACAAAGGATAAGCACAAAAATAACCGGGTCACAAGAGCGCCGCTCATGAATATTCATGAGCGGTGCCGTGCGCATGCGCGAAGTCCCTTACCTTCGCGCACAGCACCGCTCATGAATATTCATGAGCGGCGCTCGACCCGGCAAATAATTTTCGTGGCCAGGTACCGGGTCGCGACCCAGCGTTTGGGAAACGCTGGTGTAACTCATTATTACTACCATAGCACCCCCCCACACCAATGTAATAACTCTGCTTACAAGTCCATTTTCTCTAGTCCTTTACCTGTTTTTAGATTTGCACATAGCTGGGGCAGCATCCTGCTTATAAAAGCTGATGAATGGATTTTAGCCAGAGTTCCTGAGGCCTCTATAGCTGCCATGCTGTAATGGGGTAAAGAAAGGTTTAACCATTAACCTAGAAAGCTCAGTTTGTAGCACAACATACTTAAAGACTAAGAACTGCTGCCAATCCTGTTACTGCATGTAACCATGTAGACTAGAGTGTAATGTTAGAGCTAGGCTGATACTAATCCAAATGGGAGTTTACTTCTGATATTACAGTTTCCTTAAAGCTGGCATAAGTCCACCTTACTGCATTCATGAAAAGCACTGTTAGGGTAAAGTTGCAAACTAGTAAGATATTAGATGTGAAAGTTTACGTTTAATAAAGAAAGTCAAATAAAGCTTTTTACCTGAAATTGAGATTTCTGACTTTGATTTTTTACATAATTGGTACAAACGTCTCTGAGGTGCTAAAATTCTCAAGTTGCTAATAGTTGCCAATAATTATAACGTCCAACTTTCTGTAATACACACTCAGGAAATATAGTTAATAAATGAATCTGTAAAATACCTTACTGGCACAGTGAATAACGTTTTGGGTAAGCATCCTCTGTACAAAAGGAAAGCGTGTTAAGATTCTTGCACTGCTCAACATTTAGCACTACAGGTGGCCAATTATTCAAACACCTAGAGAGCATGTTCAGGTTATTGACAGATGTCCTGTGGATTATAACAGCTAAGGAAGTTAATAACTATGCAGACTGTGAAAATCATGTGAGTTTGTGCACAGCAGGGCAGAGAACGGATGTAAAATGGAAAAAGATTTAATAATGTATGCCTGTTTGTGATAAAAACTGAACTGACCTTGGCAAGTCTTAACACTCAGAAATAGTTTTGATTGGAAAACACAGTGCTTCATAAGGACTAAAACGCTATAAAGTACAGTCATGAATGCAGCATTATTTATAGATCAGCATAAAGAAAGGTTAAGGTAACTGGCTACATCAGCAGCCAAGGGCTGTTGGTTGACATTGCACACCTGCTGGGAGAATATGCCGATTCTGTGGAAGGAGTAAAAGATTATTCGGTCAATAACTTTGGGTTTTTGTCTTTCTGCTTTAAAGGACTAGTAACACCACAAAGTTAAAAAAAAAAAAAAAATGTCCATTTGGATTGGCACGGCAGTTAATCAAATACAGCACTCATAAAAAAATAATCTTTGAAGTTGAATTAATCTTAATGCTTCTGCCTATTTGTATTATTATTATTATTATTATTATTATTATTATTATTATTATTATTAAAAGGACCAGTAACAGCAGATCATGAAAAAAAAAATAATCTAATTTGGAAAGGGATGTTATTTATTATTTGGCACGGCAGTTATTTCTACACAGCACTGGTAAAAATGTTAATCTTTTCAAGTTCAATTCCTGAATTTTAGGACATTAGAAAATGGCTTATAAAAGAACTAAAACCTTTACCCAAAAATAAAAACGGATTTACTACACATCAGCAAAATGTGAGGCAAATAGATTTATAGATCCTACGAAGTTGAGTAAAAACTATAAAACAAATACCAGCTCTCATCATTAGTTTCCTGTAAGATAAGTCTTGTCAGGTGATCGATGACCAGGTTTATTTCACTCGAGGACAAGAATCCTAGGGAACCAGAAATAAATGACTAGAATAAGACAAGTGATTTACATGCTTGCTAGGCATATTTTTTGTATTTACACATTCACAACTGTCTCATTAAATGCTACATTTATTTGTTATATAATTAATGTAGAGCTGTAATCTTGGTCTAGATGTATTCATGCCAAAGCCAATTGCACTACCTATAGCATGTTACACACATTAATATTACAGCCAGAATTTTCTGTGGTATGTTCTTTCCTGCGTACTTTTAACCTTACCATCCTATTTTAGTAGTTTATTCTTGTATTATGTATATAAATCTATTGCCTAAGTCTAGTATTATTGAGAAAACTGCAAGCTAGCCTTCCTACTTTTAGAACATATTAAGTTTCTGTCTTGTGTTGCGATTTTGGATTCTGCTAATGTGTTCTACTAATGCTAGTTTGTGAAACCTTAACCCAATAACCTTGTTGTTGATTTCAGGTGTATTGTAAGAAGCGACTGGCACAAGTAACACAAAGCACAGAAAATATGTTCAGGTTTTTGATTCCATAAAAAAAGGACTGCCGCCATCAGCCTTACAGGTAAAATAAGTCAAAACCAACCATGTGTGTGCACCCATGTGTATACAACTGCATGCAAATATTAGCAGTAGCAAAAACCTCCCAAAATGTCTTGTTGCAGCAGAAAATATGAAACATTACATTTTGCTGCCAAGTGTAACCTATACATAGACTGGTTTGTTTCCTTATAACTTTGACTATGATATGGTTCTTATGCTAGCTCAATGTCTAGACATACCCCATGGTTCTTCTTTGCCTTTCATGGCAGAAATGCTTATACAAAATGCAGGAATAAAATGGGATCCTATATTTCTTCTTTATATTCAAAAGCTTGCATGTACAGAAAAGAATGTCCTGTTCCCTGTACCAACTTATGCAGGATACTGACAATAACCAATAGAACATGTTTCTTTTAAATGGAATCTTTTAATAGTGCTGGCTAAGCAAATAGAACAGTGTTGGAGTTTCACATTGAAATATAAAACTGAAATGGCATTGCTACATCAAACAAAAAACACACACACACCACAAAAGAATATTTTAAATAAACAGGAAATAAATAGTAATAAAGACCCTTCCCTTCTGATAAGCAACCTAACTGAAAACCATATGAAACAATGCAGTGAAGCCCCAAGCCCCAGAAGATGCAGAGAAAAATAAACCATATTAAAGATAGTAGTCATGTGTTGATCAAGTTAATCTGAAACCCCATTCACAGGGCATCAATTGTTTACCTGGTTTGGGTTGTAAACATTTTAACTGAAATTCTTGGTCCATGCATGTGTGGGCTATAATGTATCTGGCTAAAGGAGAACTATAGTCAGATTACATCTTTACATATGCAGTACCATACCTTCGTGAGAAGCGTTTCTCCCATGTAGATATCCTCAGCCATGCTTAGTTTAAATTCCTGGAATGCAGGAAATTACAGAAATTTGGGCTCGGGAAAGCTAACTTGTGCACAGACGTTGAGTGTTAAGTAGGGCAAAAATGTCCGGGAAGGGCACCTCTTTTCATGGAAAACTGGTAGGTACAAGTCATAAACACTTTTCCTGGTGCGGGAGTTTTCCATTGCAGTTTCATCTGAAGCAGGATGATTTATTGCATATCTACTGGGGATGAAATGCTTCTCACTAAGGTATATTACTGCATATATAAAGATGTAATCTGCTATAGTTCCCCTTTAAGGTTGGTGGTACACTATTATTATCATGACTGGCTCATCAGAGTAGATTTTCCAATAATCTGAAATTGATAAATTGCCAATGGACCTGTTAAATTAAATATGTAAAGCAGCGATGCTCAACCTATGACCCTTGGCCTGAATTCTGAAATCCGACATGTTGCATATAAGTGTGACTTCGCCAGCTGAAGACAGTCGCAATAGACTGTTACTGTCGCAGTCAGGTCTTTATAATGAGAATATTGTCACAGAATGTTACTTTAAAATTTGTTGTGACTTTGAAGTGGCCCGTGACACAATTATATATGGCCCCCAGGCCAAAAAAGGTTGGGCATCACTGATGTAATGGAACAATGACCAATGTAAGTATGTAAGACCTTGCAGAGTAGCCAGGACAGCTAGCATTTTCACTGCAACCAGGTGCAGCTGAGAACTTGGATCAGTCACTGCAGAAAACGCCATGCTGCACAAGGTCTCTCTAAAACTCTTCAGCCCACTTTCATCTAAAAGGTAAAAACAGACATCAATCAGATAGAAACTAAGTGAAACAAAAAAGTTAATTCTAAGAAGTAGAATTTCCCTGACAAGAAATAGAAGACTTTGAACATTACCTTCTTCAAAAAACCATCTGCTCTGCTGCTTTAAGAAGCCTAGAGTCATCTCCAGGATTGTCCTACGATGGCTGCTCTGCAAAACCAATGGAATACAATGTCACAAGCTCTCCATTAAACTAGATTTAGCAACATTAAAATGATGGAATTATCAGCTGGGTTTCCAGGAAAACATTTGATACTAACGGCACAATAAACTGCCCTGTTTGTGAACTGAGATTTATACTGTCATCATACATTTCTAGCCCAGTCCAGATGGTGCGGTGGCTCAGTGGTTAGTGCTGCTTGTGCCTTGCAGCACTGGGTTCAATTCCACCCTGGACTTCTTCTGTAAGGAGTTTGTATGGTCTCCCTGCACTTGTGTGGGTTTCCTCCGGGCACTCTGGTTTCCTCCAACAATACAGAAACATGCGTGTGTGTGATTGAATAGGGAAACTAGATTGTAAGCTCCACGGGGCAGGGACTGAAGTGAATGATGAACCTCTGTAAAGCGCTGCGTAATATAGTAGCGCTATATAAAAATGAACAAAAAAATACATTTGAACACTAAATCTTTACAACCAGGACCCCTTGTTGGTGCAAGTTATTTTAAAGACCAGTCTTGTGTGGATATATACAACGTGTTGCTAGTAAAATTGGAATTTACATCAGTTCAAGCATGGCATTAAATAGCAGGAGACTTCAAAAGCCCTGCATTTCCCAAAATTATGTATAGTTTCTAGAATCAAAAATATTTTTGTATAAAAATACATTTACTTAAAAGAATATCATTATTAATGGAGAACTAGGTAGAACACAGCAACAAAATCCAGGACTTTAACTCCTAAAAGTAATATTTTATAAAAGCATTAGAAAACACTAACTGGCTTGTTAATGCAAATGATAAGTTTTCAATGTTAAGAAATGGGGTGGGGTAGCACTCAATAATAGTAAGGTAAACATTAGGTGCTACCTATAGGAGTTGACAACATATGTAAATTAAAGGAGAAAAACAGAATTCCAAAGTAGGTGCACACTAATACAATTTATATCAAGACAGACGCGTTTCGCTCAAGAGCTGAGCTTCTTCTCGCGGCAAGTCGAGAAGAAGCTCAGCTCTTGAGCGAAACGCGTCCGGCTTGATTTATTAGGCAGCGACTGGTCTCCCCACAGCCCACAGTCACTACAGCAGCACGGATACTTTCATTTTGGACATTTCATCCACATTACTTCCAGAACACCTTGCTGCTTCCTTTGGGCTAACAGATACTGTAATGGTTACTGACCAGACTTCTACCATACCATCCAGACTCATTAAAGTCACGGTAATTAAATACGACAACACTGTTGTTATACTTAATACTCATTACCTACAAAACTTTACTATTTGGTACTTTTTGGCACAATTTGTACGCTGACCTATTGTGTTATTTAGGGTGTTTTTACCCATTTTTAAGTGTTTTTAATACAATTTTTGTCTTGTCCTTGTTCACCCACACGGAAGTGTTCTTTGTTATAATAAAATTGTATTAGTGTGCACCTACTTTGGAGTTCTGTTTTTCTCCTTTAATTTACATAAGTTTTCAATGTTACTAATCCCTTAAGTGCAGCTGAAGGGAAACATCTAGATTCAGAAGAATCTTTGCAAAATGCAGTATTCCCTTCTTATATAATTTAACAGAATGAATTGAATATGAAGATAATGAAACAAGACTTGAAACAAAATCTGTAGCACAAGAATCTACTGAATATTAGGCTTTACTGTCCCTTCCAGGAACACTTACCTGTGCATGCTGGTTGTACTGATCCATTAGCAGAGGGAGGACATTGGTAGTGACTTTCCAACAAGCCCTGGAAGAGGCACCAGAAGCAGCTTGGAGAAGTTTGGCGCTTGGCCAAACTAGTTTCATATCCGGCTCACGCAGATGGTGTTTACAATCTAAAGTTGAATAAAATATTGGTTGAAAACATAGTATTAAAATCTTTTACATTTGGGTCCTGTCTGTTCTGAAATACTGTAAACTCTGTTTACAGATAGCCAAATCTGTGTTTGAATTTGTAGGTTCCACAATGACTCAAAACAAGGCAAATTAAGAAAAGAAAAAAAAAAAAGGATACTCATATTACAGAGAACAAAGGATAAACCAACTGTTTTAAAATATGACCAGAGACAGCTCAAGAAACGGGTAACAGTTTGCAAGAGGTCTGCCACTCAAAGCATGTTGAATACATATTGCTTTGTTAAACAATTTTATCCTTAAAAAAAAAAACTCAAATTTGTCAGGATTACAAATGACAATTAGAAACAATTCTATTATATGCTCTTACAGTAAAAAGGTAGGTATAGAAGTAACAATCCAGAAATTCAAGGAGGCAATCAAATGACCAGCTAATCAGCAAAATTAAGAGTAAATCAATTATAGTGGCAGTAATATATAGTCTGTTATTGACTGCATATATGATGCAATGCGAGTGACTGGAATATCCAATCTACCACCCTACCGATAAAGACTTGGATTAATGTCTATTGGTCAGTACAGTCTTAAAGGTGCACCAATAAACTATATCAAGAGCTGGGTACAACTTGTGTGTGTGTGTGTGGGGGGGAGAGGGAAGACTATAATGAATCTATTAAGAAAAAAAAAATTTCTCATCAAAGAATGTCTAGTTTGCCAGAATGAATCACTGAAATAAAGGACTTACAGGGTCCAGAGGTTTATGATTGCCTTCACCTTAAAGAAATTAAACTCTAACTGGATTACAGGTTTATGGTTTTGAACAAATATCAAGGATGCACAGACTGGCAACCAATTTTGTCTTAACGGACCCAAACTGGTGACCGAATCTTTCAGTGTACAGGTAGCATAAATATAGGAGACATGGGTTGTGGCCAATGTTTCTAGATTTATTTGATTTGCAATATTGGTTAGTAAGGTAGATGAAAACTGAAGACTGATAAACTGGACTGGAGTTGCTCCTTTTTCACATTATCCAGCTTACTTACCTTGCAAAATGCTGTTTAGAAATGTGTCCAACAAGTCTTCATCATCAGGACTGAGCACTGAGCGTGAAAGGCAGGCACATAATGCTTGTAGAGCAGCAAGACCTTCAGCTTCTATTCGGTCACTAGCTGTTTGAAATACCTAAAGTAAGGAAAAATTAACCCAATGAATATCCTCTGTTTGAATAGGTAAACAAAACGCGATATCTACTGGTTTATGTACCTCTCGTCGAATTGAAGACCAAAGAGCAGGCAGAAATTCTTTCAACTCTTTTTGTCCATAAACTGCACAGCATTCAGTCTGGAAAGTGACAATCATTTATTTCAGTGAAAAGTAATAATTGACCAAAATGATTAAAACAATTCAACGCTAACTAAAAAAAATAAAAATAAAATAGATATAAAGATGCAGGTTTTTTTTTAACATACTCATTAAATGTGAGCTGAACTAATTCACTGTTAAAATCTTAATATAACAAATCCGTGGTATGTGCAAAAAAGTAACAAGTCATATTTGAAATTTGCAGTGTTTTTTTTTGGGTTTTCTATTTGAAATGTTTGCTAAACAATTTTATTTCTTATCCAGATCTGTTTTACATCTCCATACCATTCTTACATTCATAAAACTTCTAAAGGATTGCAAAAATCCTAACAAATTTCAGTTTTCTGCCCATAGTGTTCCCGGTTATATAAATGTAATCATTTGGGTTTAAAAATAAACATTACCACAATGTCAAACTCAAACCAATGTACCCTACTCAGATTATAGTCAATCCAGAGGAAAGTAAAAAAGTTTCTTCCATTCTCTTGAACCAAAACATTAGGATTTACCTTCCAATCAACCCCCTTACATATTAATTACCATGAGGAAGTACCTTCTATTGTATAGCTTACCATGTATGTATCCATCCCTACTTAAATTATTTGGGCAATTAAGTTAGGACACCAGAGCTAAAGTTGGAAATAAAATGAAGAAAAAAAAAGGCAACAAATGCATCCCACTGATTTCAGAGACAACTGTGTTAGTACCGCCTGGCAAAAGTCTACAGCTATCTGTTCATAAATATTGTGTTTACTATGTCGAAATATATCAGTCATGAAACAGAAGAGAAAAAAAAAAATGGCAGATGTATGAACACCAACCAAATTTTAAATATACATACTAGAGTCTGCAGGGAATCCATCTTTGCACTTTGCACATCAGCATCCATTTTTTCTATTAATAATGGAAGCAAAAACTATAAGATAAAAAAAAAAAAAAGAAAAACAAAAAAAAAACAAAAAAACAAATAACTGTTATCATAAGCACAATGTTCCAAAAGGCACTTAAACTAACTTTACAGCATCTAATGATCATTTAGAATCATCTCTCTTTAGGTTTTAAGGACTGCAGACATTACAAAAAGGAGGCCCAGAATAATAGGGTCTAGATAAATAAAGTGTTGAATACTCCAGCTAAAGTATTGCCGTCTTGAGGCTTCCAGCATTAAAGAAGAACTAAAGCAAAAAAAATTATTAAAATATTTACCTTATACAGAGCCAATTGATTACTGTCACAGCATGAGCTGTGCTGTAATTAGCCAGCACCCGATGCTTCCTTCACAGCGCTGTCTCACTGAGAAGCCAGTGCGAAGCTCCTCCCAACTTGTTTCACCTTGGGTGAAAAATGGCTTAAACTTCATCATGTTTATTGCGGGGGCCAATGAGAATGCTCCCCGCAATGAGTGTGATGATGTATGAGGCTGGTGAATCAAGAAGAAGGAGCTGTGTGCTGTGAAGGAAGCATCTGGTGCCAGCTAATTGCAGCACAGCTCATGCTGTGACTGTAATCAATTGGCTCTGTATAAGGCAAGTATTTTAATAATTATTTTTAATTTTTTTGCTTTAGGTCTCCTTTAAGAAATGAGAGATACAAAAAGGTGATTTATACTTACCATTAAATCAGTTTCTCTTAGTTCAGGGGTCTGAAACCTTTTTGGGCTGAGAGAGCCATATACCTGCGGCTCTCCTCAACCCTTTTGAATCCAGAGTCGCTGACGTCATATGTGACATCAGCGGCTCCGGATTGGCTAGTAACCCGGAAGCACAGTGACATCAGTGGATCCGGATTGGCTAGCAACCAAGAAGGGCTGAGAGAGCTTTGTCTCTACAGCGCTTGCTGGCAATTAGTAGGCAGACTGTAACAAGTGGTGCTTACATGTGAGCACTGCTCGTTACAGTCAAAGAGCCAGATTCAGCCATCAAAAGAGCCACATCTGGCTCGAGATCCATAGGTTGCAGACCCCTGTCTTAATTGTATGGGGACACAAGAACATTGGGTAAAAGGTGCCTCCTATCAGGAAGTGGGACACTGCAAGGATCTAAGTTCCTCCCACTTTCCCTTTTATCCCTGCCTCTTCCCCTTCCCATTTGAGACTGGAAAGGGGAAGAGGCAGGGATTAAAGAGAAAGCAGGAGGATATTAGTCAGATCCTTACAGTGTCTTACCTCCTGATGGGAGGCACCTTTTACCCAGTGTTCATGTGTCCTCCACAAGAGAAATATACCTTACATGGATAAGACAAACAACAATAAATAAAAATAAAACAAATTGATAAAAAACATTCAATAGGTAGGACCACAGCTACATTTTATTAAAGCACATTTGCAATGCTATAAAACAAACTGATTATGTGATGTTAAATGGTCATCTTCTAGAGTACAACAGAGCAAGTGCTCTCTAGAGACCATATTGTCAGGTGGCACAATCTTTTCTAGAGTACTTTAACATTTATGCATTTACCTTTGCATTAGAAAGAGAAATGTAGTAAAGAATGATTTACATTCCAAACCACAAAGTAAACTTACCAGTGTTTTCTAAAGGTAATGAAAAAAAGGTGGGGGAAAGGCAACCAGAGATTCTAATCTTTCTTATTTAATGAATCCCTTTTGCATGGAGAGAGGGTGAAAAACAGGCATTTAATTATTTAATCAACATGTTAAAACATACCTCTGCAAAACGAGCTGTAGATGCCAAAACAGCTCTTAATCCCAATATTAAGTTTTCTCTTGTTACACCATGGGGATCATTGGATGGCTGCAACAGAAAATGACAGTGAATTATCCATCACAATCAAAACACCAAGCCATTTTTGGTTGGTTCTTAAAATGGACTTGTCAACCTCCTCTGCACTCGTCTGTCTGGTGCATAGCAGCTCAAAACTTTAATTTAAACCAGTATTCTACTAAACAGAAATGAGTGTCTTTTGTAGGATTTGATATGGGGAGCCTCAATGACATTAGTCTGCCTGCTCCAAGTACTCTAGTTGCCAGGTTGGTGACAGAATAGACTGCATCAGCTGGAGTTTGCAGGGTATAGTTTGCTTCTATTTAAGCTTTGAGCTGATCGCTGTAGAGCGATCAGCATAGCCACATATGGGGGAGGGGGGGAGGAATACACTGGTTTGTTGACAGCAACTTTGAACTTTAAAACAGCTTTTAAGCACTGTAACATACACTTGTTTTTATACAATAAATTAAAGAAACCAAGTTTTGAGTAATCACTGTCTATTTTTGTGGTCCTGTGATCATAATTACAGCCAATGGTATACAGTGGAAGTGATAACTAACACAAACATACTTCAAGAAAAAAAGCCAGCTGAATATGTTTCACTCCATACTAAATAAACCCTAATCATTTTTACTGGGAAAGTATATATTGTGAGACCTCATAAAAGAAACAGTGCAGTATCTATAAATATGGGTAAAATCTTACACCTGCAAATACACAGCGATACAATGTAAATAAAATAGGAGGGAAACCAATCCTGTGAAAATCTGAAAATGGATCCACTGTGATCAATGAAAGGGAGAGGGTGATTAGGAATAGCTTGTAGACAAACACAGTCCAACTTCTCCCTGCCATCTCCATAGGTCCAAGATTATTTCACTGTAGCTAAAAATCAACCACATCAAAAAAGCTACACTAAGAAGCAGTTATCTTAACAGTGATTATTTTATAGGCACAGTCCTGCATCATAAAGTCTACAGTAACTATTCTAGAGATCAGAGATGCAGGGTAATATAAATGTGCGCCAAATATAAACAATCACCATACAGTCCCTCAAGGAATGGTAATATATGGGATCTGTCCCCACAACTAGTTTACAAGGCATGCAATTCCCATAGACAGTAGTTTTTCCTTGTAACCTGCACACCATGGAGAGGCCAGTTTAGGCAATCGAACTTTGCTAGAGAATGTGAAATCTCCCTTGAGTCTATAGTTTGGTGATTACAGTTTTCTTTATCCAGCCACTATCTACTGTGTGCCTTGCATGGACACTGTTAATATGGTACAGGTATCACGGTTGTGGCAAACAAGCAAAGACAGCAGGACTGAGAGAGCAATTGGAATGTAAATATGCAAAAGGTTATAACAGTCACCAATAACTACATGTCACACAATAAAATTAAGCAGAAAGTCCCACCATAGTGGAGTATTATATATTTTATTGTGATACTTTTATGGTCAGTGTTTATAACTAATTAATCCATAATTATGGTTTTAATCTATGTATACAATGTATAACTGTTTATTTGCTGGGTGTACTGTTTTACCCTTATTTATAGGTAGTGACTGTTGCTTGCATAAGGGGTCACAATAAAATCTCTCCTAATATAAATTACTAGGGTTTGTCTTTGTGTAAATTGGAGTGGAAGATATTCCCATTCTTTCTTTAAGCTTTTAACATCCAATTTATTATTGAGCCAAAAGCAATGACTGAAAAGTAACCAGTCCCAATGAATGATCAGTTCTAGGGTACATCCCAACTGCTGGATGCTGTGAAGCACACAGTGAGCATACCCAGGCTCCCTCATTGTGCACAGGCAGAATTTCTGGACTGTGATCAGAGTTTTATAATCATAAAACACTGCTGATCCATTCATATTCCGTTTTGGAATTTACCAGCATATGATGGAAAGAAAAGGTAGAAAGTTTAGTAATAATTACAAAACCTCTAATCTCCTTTAAATTAAAACTGGTTATATATGCTCTTTAAAAGGTACCTAATGTACCTTTGATGTTCTACCAGAGCTGTATAACAATACTATAATTGACAAATAAAAACAGATTCTTACAGGTGTAAAATCTATGGGAAAGTAGCATGATGTCACTTCGAACAACTCTTCTACAAAAGGACCTGCAAGCAAACAGAAACTAGAATTTATATTTGTATACTGTGCATATTCTCATTTATATATACAGGGATGTCAGACTTATGGCCCTCCATCTGAAAATAAAGTTTCTACATCTACAGAGTTGCAGTGGTTGAAACCTTGTTTCCCCACTACATCCGACTTCCAGCCAACCAGTGTTTCACCAATATGCTTCCACACATTATGACTTATCAGTCCAGATCCACACACAGCAATAAAAGAGCCTTGGGAGTGAATACGTTTGCAGAGCACTCCTCACAGTATCTGGTAAAGTCTGATGATGGGTACTGCATTGTACCTGGGGTGAAAACAGATGGGTATTGCATTATATCACTTAGTAAAATATGTTGTGTACGGTATATAGGTATAAGTCTATTGGGACCATGGCAGTTGTGGAAACAGAGGTGCTGGTGGGGTTTATAGTTATGCTACTCGCACCATCCAAATTTATGGAGTAATAGTTCTTGGACAGCTGGATGTGGATGCATAACATGTATACTGTAGGACTTTCTCAGCTGTCAACAAAGGCTCAGTAAACAAAGGCTGGTTGTGCAGAATCAATGTTCACCACTTTTGCTGACAACAACTTTTTTCTACAGTCTGCAACATTAAGTCATCAGTTTTTAATATCTGCTACAGACAAAACACTATGCTATGTAATGGAAAAACAGAATAAATGGACTGTCCCTCCTTTAGTCAGCAACAATAACCAGTCGACAAAATTAAATTATACTCTTGGGCTCCAGTATGAACAAGATGTGCCAGAGGGACGACCCATGGATAACGCAAAGAATTTCAGATCTATTTCCAGTGAACATTACATGTAAATTGACACACTGCTGCAAATATCAGATCCTAAGGGCATATGGTTGTTAATGTACAAAAAGAATATGTAGTAAGGAAATTCCAAGCATTCATTAATCTACTTTTGGCAGAAAAAAAAAAAAAAAATATCTGGCTAGTTTTAGTTAAAATGCTGGAATAAATTACTAACTGAAAACTTTAACTCCAGCCAGTGTTACAGCTTATTATTTACATCGGGTCGGTCATCTGTAACCACATGTTATAAACATGCCCACATTTTCAGCAAAGGAGGAGAGAAGGTATGGTGAAAGCTTCAGAAAAGGCTTTAATTTTTTTAACATGCATCACTCCTGCAAAGTCTAAGAAAATCCTTTCCAGGTAACACCCCTGATTACCCTTGTTTTACAGTGAGAAACTACAAAGAGGAAAAAGAGAATAGTTACCAAGTGCATAGTTGTTAGTAATAATATCCTTTACAATACTGAAGGCCACTAAAAGGTTACGTGGATCCTTTTCCCCATCCATGACTTGAATGAATCCAAATGTGAAATCTGCTCCAAGACTCTTCAACTCTACAAGTAAATTTCAATATGTACAATATTAGCACACCACTTGACAGCATGTCCACATGTGTACTATAAATGTGGACAAGATGTTTGTACATAGCCCTGACACTCACTGGCACATTTCAAGATGTAGACTAAAAGTAATAAAGTTTATATGAGAGTGAAGAGTAGTCCGCATAATTAAAATTAGACAAATATGCATGAAAACATCTACAGTTGAAACAAGAAGTTTACATACACTATATAAAATGACACATATGCCTGTTTTTCTCACTATTTTTAATGCTTTCTGGTAGCATTGCCATTAAACTGTATGATTTGAGTTAAATGTTTTGGACATCTTTCCACAAGAATCTCACAATAGTTGGTAGGAATTTTGGCCCATTCCTCCTGACACAACTGGTGTATCTAAGCCATGTTTACAGGTCACCTTGCTCGCACTTGCCTTTTCAGCTTTGCCTATAAATTTTCAATAGGATTGAGATCAGGGCTTTGTGATGGCCACTCCAAAACATTGACTTGATTATCCTTAAGCCACTTTGTAACCAGTTTGCTTCGTAGTCACTTAGTATGCTTCAGGTCACTGTCCATTTGGAAGACCCATTTCCACCCAAGCTTTAACTTCCTGGCTGCTGTTGTTTCAGTATTGCCACATAATCTTCTTTTCTCATGATGCCCTCTATTTTGTTAAGTACACCAGTCCCTGCTGCAGCAAAAGAACCCCACAACAGCATGCTGCCATGACCCATGTTTCACAGTTGGGATGGTGTTCTTAGGCTGCCAAATTCTCCCTTTTTCCTCCAAATGTAACAGTTCAATTTTAGCTTTGTCAGACCACAGGACGTCTCCAAAAATGTAGGTCTTTGTTCATGTGTGCATTTGCAAATGCTAAACTGGATTTTATATGTTTCTTTTGGAGTAATGGCTTCTTCCTGGCAAAGTGGCCTTTTCAGCCCATGTTGATATGGCACTCATTTCACTGTGGATAATGACACAATCTTACCAGCTTTTGTCAGAAACTTCAAAAGGTTTTTTGCTTTTGTTCTTGGGTTGATATGCACATGTTGGACCAAAGGACATTCATCTCTGAGATACAGAAACCATCTCCTTCCTGAGTGGTATGATTGCTGGACATTCCCATCTTGTTTGTACTTGCATATAATTGTTTGTACAGAAAAATGAGACACCTTCAGGTATCTGGAAATTGCACCCAAGGATAAACCAAGACTTGAGCAAGTCCACAATTCTCTTCCTGATATCTTTAGACTTTACCATGATGTTACACACAGATACAGTGTGTTTCTGGTGTGCATTAAATACATCCACAGGTGTGTCTCTAATTAACTCAGGTGTTGCCAATAAACCTATCATAAGCTTCCAAAGACATGACATCAATATAGAACTTTTTATTTGAAGCCTGTGGTGGCCATAGTACAACCCAACTTCCAGCCAGCCTAATGGATAGCAGTTTGTTCACAAAAATATATCAATCAGGAAAAGTAAGTCTATGGGGCCATCTTTTGTACATTTGGAGGTAGGAGGGCTTATAACATTAGAAAACCTAAGTAAATTAAAAATTACACCACAATATCTGAATAATTTTTCCTACAGTTACTGTATGTTCAACTGATGTTCGTTGCCCGACTCTGGATCCAAGATTGTCAACATAGAATTGTTTTCATCAGTACAGCCTGTGAGCTTATCAGCACAAAAGATGAAAGAGATCCATGCAAAGGCAGAGAAGCTTCATTAGAATCAAAAATCTATGAAAAATGTATTTGTTCAGCCACAAACAATAAGTACAGTGCCATTTATGTATGCATCACAAATTATGAAGGATTTCTGAAATGGCAGATTTTGAAAACTGCAGAATTATTTAGAAAACAACAAGGAAAAAAAAAAATCATATACCAAGACTCTGTTGTCCAATTCTACAAATAACCTGGTTACATGTTTTTACCTTCCTCACGGATCTTCATAAAATTTGTAATTATCGTATAGACTGTATGTCGATCAATCTGCAGTAAAGACTAAAGGAAAATGAGAAAAATAGGTCATGCAAATGAATTATTTTACAGAGAATTACAATATAATTAAAAAATTTCTTTCGGGGGGGTCATGGCTTAGCTATGAACGTGTTTTCCTCAAATGCACTCCCAAAAAACATTTGCTTATTGTGGTTTTATCAGCATGAATAAGCTCATAAAAAAAACCCCAACAAATTCAAGGGAGACTGTTTTCTATTAACTTAGTGGGGATCAGCACAATTCCAATAAAGAACTCATTGCAGAGCACAATGCCTCTCAATGATGAACACAATGAATGCATTACTTCCAATGTATTGGAATAGGGAAGAGTGTATGGCTACAACCATATGCTTGGAACAGTTTGTAGGTCTTCTAGAGCACATATCTGATCTTCCAACCAAGGCAGACTATGAATAGATATTTAGTACACAAAAGCATCAACTGTTAAGGTACCACTGCTTACAGAAGGCATGCAAAATACTTGACCTATAACCTGCTCCACCCTATTACAACACTTCCAAAAGAAATCTAGCAAGTTCCATGGGATTTATTGGCTAAAGTGCAAATTTGCCTGTCTAGGTGAATTTGCATCACTTCGGGTGGCTACGCAATGAATTCACTACACAGCAAATTCTCATAGAAAATCCATGACTGCAACAATATTCTCATTGTAAAGTCAGGACTGCAGAAAATATATTTAACTGCAACTCCTGTTAGCACACCCTCTTGAAGCAAATCATTTCTCCTTACTAGGGACCACCTGAGAACTTGGGCTCTCTGATATCTTTGTTTGACAACCAAGAATTCTTTACCAAATCTGAAATCAGGGCTAGTATGAAATATCCGTTTGGTTGTTAGCTTACTAGACCTCTAGAAAGATTGCCCCATTGATGAATTCCCCTGATTAGGCCTATATTTGCTTAAAACCCTTGTATTTTCATCTTGAACCAACATTGGTTTAAAGAAGGAAAATGTTTCTGTATTTTTGGAGCTGGTATAAGAGATTTCTAACCCATTTAGACATGGCCATGCCCCAAACCTAGTCTACTGTAAGGACAAAAGCACATTTTGCCTTGAATAATTTTCATTGTCGTTCGTATTCTCCTATAAATCAAAACACTTTGTGTAAAAGGTCTTTAAGGTTTCCAATGGCAATATCTGATTTCATGAAAGATATGTATCTAGACATGATATGTAATGATATATAATAAATTTCTAACCTGAACATGGACTTCCTGAAAAACTGATTTAAGCACAGACACGGCTAGACCTGGAGGGAGAACCTCACATTTGCTCTGTAAAATAAGAGACATTATTTAAACACATATTGTATATTGCATTGCAGAATCTGGTTAAAAATAGTTCCATATAATGCTAAGGCAAGATGACTACTATACCACTAGGTTAATTTTAGGAAATTAAAGTATAGCATTTGGGACACATACAATTATGATAAGTATAAAGCATATTACTAAAAATTTTTAATTTTTTGCGGTATCTGTGCATTTTACTATTCTACATAAAAATGTTTACTCTCATTTAACAAATACGTAATTGACACATTTGTACTTGTTTGCTGCATTATTGATAACTTTAAAAGGTATGTAAATACAGTTACTAATCAAGGGTTAATGTGCGTTAACCCTTTGCTGTTAGTCTTTAAGCAGTTGTCATGCAATACATTTTACTTAAACTGCTCCTACCTAGACATTTTCATTTTACTTGTGGCATCCCTGGAAGCACAAGGCATAACCATGCTCCCCACCTCCATAGCCATGCCCCCTCCACGTCCCTGCTTTTCCCAACCGTCTCATAGCAGATGAGGTCATAATGAAATGCACTGTGCATGCCCAGAGCTATCTAGCCAATAGCCAAGTGGCTGGATAGCTCTGGGCAAGCACAGTCCCTTTCATTCCGACTGCATCTGCAGTGAGAAGGTTGGGGAAAAGCAGGGACTTGGAGGGAGCGTGGCTATGGAGGGGGGGGGGGGGGGGGGGGGGCATAGCTATGCCCTGTGCTTTCAGGGGCTCCACAACAAATCCCCTTTGTTGAAACAAAATTGTTTACATACAATAAATTAAACTATGCTTACCAATGCCATCAGTCCAAGGAGGACATGTGGGATAATGAGATGGTGATCCTTAAGTCTATTTTCGTAGAACGCAACGAGGACCTCCACTGAGGGGCAGAGAAAACCAGACATTAGACGTGACCCCAAAAAAAATCAATAAGCATGCAGATTGTTTTAACTTAGTCTTTATCCGTTTCCTTATTCTCTAACTGCTGATCATTCTAAAGGCAATGACCACTCTTTTGACTTGGTATCCTTGACAAAATTAATTTTTTCATATATGAGGCAAAAATAAGCATTAGGTGTTCTGTTATGGTAAACCACCCATGTAAACAACACAAGGTGTTTGTCAGGCTACAACTGGCTTTTTGTCATGGTACAATTTCTCACAATTAAGACCAGGGTCACACTGGCTGTTTTTCAGCTGAGCTGTTTTTAATTAGATTCATTATTGTCTATGGTGCAAAACAAAACAGTCCATGTGAATTATCCCACAGAAAGAAATGCATTTTGTAATTTAGACCAAATGTTGCATAAATTAAAAAAAGAACGCAAACCTATGAGCCAGAAGGGAATAATTAATTGTGAGCATTCGGTAATTTGAAATGAAATATAGCACAGAGACATGTCCTTTTGAAGAGATACTGATAGTAAAAATGGGGAATAATTTAGGGCTTCTTATTGCCACCAGAACAACAACAGGGTCTTTGAAATTAAATCTCTGAATTTAATGCCATCTGTTTTTATCTTTACTGATCGCAGCCATGTTGTTAGACAGACCTCACCCAGTACCTTTGTTTTCTGTGGTGCTTTAGATAGTACACATTCAGAAAGTAAGCCTAACAGCCCTATTTTTAAAACTAAATTTCATACTTTATATTAAACAATTAAGAGTTTTTGACAGCAGAGATTGTACATATAGTAACTATAATGCATTTGAGCAGTTTTCCCCTTTTTGGTGTTTATATTATTTTAACAGGCTGGTATAAAATTTACATTGGCAGATGCAATCACATCCTGAATTCTGGTGAACTCATATATGAAAGAATTCTGATGTAATATATCCTTATTTCCCCTCGACAGGATTTGGTCTCATCCTATTCATTCATATTTAGTGGTGATTTAAACCATGTGCAATTTGGGTTCATTTGCTGAGGTCTGCAGACTATGATGGTACAGTGGTACAATGAGTACTCTCAGCAGTTACTGAAAACATCTGCAAGTGTCCCTTTACTGGCAATCACATAGGAAAACTTAAGCTTTAATGTGCATCCAAACATCTGCTTGACAAAAGCAGAGGGTTCATAAAAGTATGTTGGACAAACAGAGGAAATTCTAAGACTGCTAGGTCACCACAAAACTGGTCACTCTGCGTAAGCAAACATTAGATGGGATTTGTGTGGTCGTCAATTTCTTAACCATTCTGTAACCTAAGTTTTTGAGTTCTGGCAAAATATACCGGGGTACATTCTTTTTTAAAGGGTCCAAACTGGAAGTGTACGTGCAAGCTATTTCATTATTGGATACACAAAAGCACAAGTACCTTCTTTCTCTTTCAGTGCTAAGCAGCACTCAACCAAAACTTGTGACAGAAGTTCCACACCTTTACCTCGTGTTCTTGGTTCAGGGTTTGCAAGATACAATCTAGTGAGAGTGGGAAAAGCAAGGTATTACAATAGATTTCAAGTTCTTAGAATAGAAAAGTCATGGGCACAGTCAGATTTAAAGCTCAGGAGCTTCCAGCACCTTATGCCAATCCCATGTATTGGTAGTGCTCCTATAGCCCCTTAATTCTGTAGTGGTACAGTATTTGTGTCTGCCTGATTATAAATAGAGAAAGCAAGAAGGGAAGAACTACACAAATGGTGAGTAAATGGTGGTGAAGTGGCAAACCAAGGGTGGGTGGAGATGGGGGGGGACTTGCAAAATCAGTATTTTTTTTCCATTTGATTATATCCCCACTCCTCTTCAGGATGTGTTTGGTGCCACACTACCTGCTACAATCAATTCTGGGGTAGATCGTACCTGCAGACAGATGTACAAACCCCAAAATCAGAAAAGTTGGCACGTTGTGTAAATTGTAAATAAAAACA
>WMED01002956.1:0-23123 GCA_019650415.1 Pipa parva
TTTATAACATTCTGGAGTATATGCAAATTGCCATTATAAAAACTGAAGCAGTAGAGTTTGAAAAAATTAACATTTGTGTCATTCTCAAAACTTTTGGCCATGACTGTAGAGTGCTGCATGCAGCTTTCTGGAGAGGAAGTTGGGAGTATGAATAATGGCAAGTGGTTTTCCTGCAGACCACTGTTCAGGTACAGTATATAGGTCTTAGGTATATAGTAAGGAGACAGAAGCAGTACACAAATTATAACTATATGATAATGACAAATCCAAGGTCAGATTTAATCTTGCTGTTGCTTTGCATGCTTTATTGGATTTAACATTACTGGAAATAATGTTGAGAGTAAATAAACATTGTTCACCCATATAATCCAGTACAACTACAATCACAAATGAAAACGGGTAACTCTGTAAACATCAAAGAGGCATTTTATTCATTATGTTTTTATGGCTGCGTAATACCAAACTAACTTGTACATGATTGTCAACACCCAAGAGTTGGAATTGCAGAGTTAAAACCACTGCCTGACCACACACAATGCCATTTAGGGATAGCGATAATGAACAAAGCAGTGATTATATCATGGGATTGCAAGGTGGCATTGCAGTACTAGGCCCAAATCTGCATGACAGCACATGCATCTCTTATTATTGGGTAGTTGAGGCCAATGTCACACGATGAAAGGAGCAACTTGAGCTTCTGACATTTGGGTGAAAACACAAGACAAACGAGGCACGTCTATGCACATTCATTATCAGACTAACAGTTCTGGGCTGAATGCGTTAGGTGTCCTGGACAACGGCTCCATGTTTCTGCTTATATGGGTTTTATAACTGAATGTAAACAGTGCCACATTAACCTTAAATATCCATGACGTTAATATGAGTGGGCCTAACACCGACCATTTACTTTCTGTAAGCTCTTAGCGGTATTCATACTACAAAAAGCTTTTATTGGAACATATTAAATTATTCAGTCTCAAAAGAAAACCAAACTACAACACTTTCTGTACTGAAAAGCCTGTCCGTCAGTGATTTATAATTGTGTGTTTGTTTAGTAGCACAGCAGAAAACACATTTGTTTCCATGGAGCAAGACGACTAACTATGGATTTCAACATCACCTAAATGATAAATGATTCTCATGAAACTATAGATATTTTTGATTTTAAATTGATTGCATAACCAATTAATCATATTAATGATAGCGCATATATGGATTTCCTTCATAGCTGTTCTCAAAGGCAACATTACAGCACATAGGGCAGGAATGTCAAATCTGGCCCACAATGTAATTATATTTGGCCTGTGAGAAAATACCAAATGACTACTAGAGCTATCTCGCCGGTAGACAGAGCATGCACCACTATTACTATAAATCCCAGAATGCATTGCTAGTACATTGGTTCATTGTTCTATCTGATGAAAATGAAAAACGTATTCAATTGTAGACCTTTTTTCATTAAATTTCAAGGCTGGCATGTGACTGTCTAAATTTTTATTTTTGGCCCACTGTGTGTTTGAGTTTGTCACCCCTGACATTGGGGGATATTTGTAAAGTTTCTCATTGATTTTTCTAAGATTGAAAACAACTTTTTGTTGTAAAGAAATGCATCAAAAAGTGCCCTTGGACACAACAATATAAGCTTTTTTTTAAAAAAAAAGTCAATACCAGCATAATAAATAAATAATAATTTCTCCAGGATAAATGATTCACATTTGATATACTTCCCCATAATAAAAAGGAAACGGTTCCAGGGACAGAAAGCAGATTAACTGTACTATCTGCAATGTATAATCCGTCAATGACTAGCTCACATTGCATCATAGGAAATATACCTATTTAAACCAGCCACAGCATGTGCCAAGTAAAAATAAAATTCTAGTCAGTAAACTTCTTCATAAAATTGTGAGATAGAAATTATTAACTGGGTTAACAACTGTATCATTGTTCTTGTTATTGAATATGACAGTACTCAATAGGGGCCCTTCAATAATTATAACTACAGGATATAATCCATAATCTTCCATGTTAGTATGGGACCTTCATTGATGTTGATTTACCCTAAAGCTACACTATGCAAACATGCCTGTTCCCGCTACTTACCTGTCTGAGGTACTGCCGACATACATAGATTTACACTGTTTATCAAAACAAAAAGTGGAGTTTGGAAAAAAACAGAGAAACTGGAAGCGCTAAGAAAATAAATGAGGTGACAAAATGGTACTGATCAATAATGAATATGTGGAAAATAAAAAATATATAAATAACAATTGGTAATCAAAAGTCCCCAAAAAATACCAAAAAGGTCCAAAAAAACAATCTTGATGATGAAATCAATTAGGTTGATTGCAGCTTTCCTTTGTGGGAGCCTCAAAGAATGGATAACAGAAAGAACTGGAAAGAAAGCGCAAAACAAAAAAACGGCACTAAGTGCCTTATCAATTGTAAATATATTGGTGTGAGAACCCAAACACCAATTATACCAGTATTACTCAGTGAGGGATTGGTTTACGTGTTGGGATTCTCTGGAAACAGATTATACAGTCCCAGGTAAAAAGTGAATAAGAATCTATGAGTATGTTGGATTGTGTTTGAGTGCATCCAATATGTCTAGTGTTTATAAGAAGAGTATGCTTTCCCTTGCCATGCCACCAATTCCCTAGCCAAGTACTTTTATGTTAGCCAACATGCAAGACTACACATACCCTGATGCATGGTATACTGCTCCAGTACCAGACCACTAAATCCAACTCAGTCAGACACACATCGTGATGTTGGGCGATGTTGGTCGGCTTTCTTTCAAAGCTGGAAAAGTCCACATTGAGTTGCAAAATTAGATACCTGGAAGAGAGAATCCACTTTAAATGGCCAGCTATTAAATAAAACAAAGATATTAAAATACTTTACATACTCATGCTTAGTAATGCAAACCATCACTCCGCCCTCAAATTTTTTTTTTTACTTTTTCTTATGCAAAGCTGTTGGAAGAAAAGATTAAACTAAATGAGTAATTTAGTCCAAACACGGATTATTTTCTGGAGCGCCTGAATCACACCATTGCCTTAGTACTACATTCAAGGGATTTATGCTAACGTATCAGTTTCCTGTTTGATAAGGGGTTTCAAATTACATTCTACTTAACACATCAGCACACAATTACAAAGCGTACTTAGTGCATGCTGCAGACATGTTTATAAAACTCATTATTTAATATAAGTATAACTTTTTTTTATTTGTAAAGCTCTGCTAAATTACATTTAATTTACCTATACAAATAAATACATTATAATCCAGATATGGAAGAAGTGCATATAATACAGTACAAATGAAGTCGATTACAAGCATATATACTATATCACTGTTTAAGTGTTGGCAATAACAGAGACAGAATAACTGGAGGTCCCTGATCCATAGAGCTTACAATCTAAACAGGAGGGAAACTGGTAATAAGTGCAATAAACAAAAGGTAGGATTTGAGCTTGGTTTTTGAAAATACTGGGGGATTGTTCTTGGCAGAGGTAGAGTGGTCCAGAAATCCCCTCTACCAGTGCCAAGAAAGAAGAGTTTATGACAGGATAAGGGCAGAATTAGTGGACAAGGATGATCTGCAAGGAATGATGGAGGCAAGTAAGACTATACGGGCATACAAATGAAAGGATACACGGAGGGGCAATGGAGTGTGAAGTGCTTTAAATATTAAAATGAGCACACCTTCAATTTGTTTTTTTAATGGAAAGTCATGGAGTGGCTATATATTGCTGGTCCTTTCTGGGGAAATAGGGAGAATTCTGATGGCAGAATTTAAATTAGAGTGGGGAAAGGTAAGAGGCAGGAACTCCAGAGTGTAAAGCATTTTAACAGTCCATGTAGGATAAGATAAGGGCCTAAGAGAAAAAGAGGTGAATCTTGGCAATAATAGAGAAGAAAAATAGCCACAGTTTTAGCAGCAGTAACAACCTGCTTAAAGTACAGCTAAAAATCACCCCAAAACAACATGCAGAAGTAAAAGTGTTAATGAACACATTATCAGATGAAAAAAAGTGAGAATAGGACGTATATTGAATCTGAAATGGCGCTGGATCACTGGATCATATAAAATGAGATTGTTAAAAGACAGAGATTTGGATCTGGATTTCAGGAGTAAGTGCCAAGTGGTAAATAAGACCAAATGGGTGGATAACATTACTCAAAGAAATAGTCTACAGGGAAAAGAGGATCAATAATAGATCCATCATAAACCTCAATACTAAGAGAAACAGGAGAAAAAGTATCATTAGCATTAGATGACAGAATAAAAGGTTGGATAAGATCCTACATGCCGCTTAATAATGGACACCAAGAAAGTAGTGAATTTGTATAAGCGAAAGAACAGATCCAAGACATTGAGGGTAGGGAAGTAGAGAGGTGACCTTTAGTTATGACAACCTAAGGATTGTTTGCAAGTTCACGCAGAGCAGTCCCTGTGTAGTGCACCGGCCCGAAAACAGATTGTAATGGGTCCAGGAGATAGTGGACATGCAGATAGCCATGCCGGCGGGTGTAGAACAGGTGTTCCAGAAGTTTAGAAACAATCGGCAAGAACGAGACAGGCCTGTTTAATCCCAGGTGCACAGAGCATGGTAAAAAAGCAGCAGAGTAGTGCTTAAAGGTCCAGCAAGACTCAAAAATATAGTATTTGCATTAGCATGGCAGCACTTGCTCTGTCTGAAGTTCAATTCAAGAATTTTGTTGCTTTCTGCCTGCTTTTATGTTTACCGATAGCAGCCATGTTGTTTAACAGACGTCACCCAGTCCTATTGTTTCCTAGGATGCTTTACATAAAGCATTTACAGAAAGTGTGCCGAAAGCATAATAAGTTACTTTATTGACATATTTTATTTTTTTCTTAGCACAGTATATATATATATATATATATATATATATATATATATATATATATACACATACACACACACATATACATACATACTGTACATACACACAGTAACTTCAAACACATGAAGTGAGTGTTTGGGTGTTATTTTAGTGCAGTACTCTTTTGATAGTATGTATGTTTATCTCTAAATTGCACATTTATTTTCTTCCTCCCCCATACCCCTCCCCCCCTTTTTTTTTTTTTTTTTACTTACTCAACTCACACAAAACACCTCCTATACTTCATCTGATGCAAGATATGCTACTTACAAAGTGTCTCACAAACTGAGTTACTCTTTCATTAAGATACGCCATGAGAACTATTACAATTTGGAGGAAGTTTGGAACCTTCGGTAGATTGAATTTAAGTGGAAAAAAAAAACAGACTGCATGATAGAAAAGTCACTGTGAGGACACAGCTGCCAAAGCTTTTAAAAGAGTATTACCATTAGAAGAAAAAAAAAAGTGTGCATTATAAAGGTGTAATATATTTTGTGTTTACATATGGGGCTATTTGCCTGCTCCTTCTTTACTAACACAGCAGTAATATCCTGGTTTATATATATATGGCTGCATGTATAGTATAACAGAAATATAAAGCCTTATACTGTGCTAAAAGGGCATAAACAAAACTTTGTTTTCATCAGTTTGGCTTGGGCTTAGTGAGCTTATCCTTATCAGTACACTTTTAAATAGTAATTTATTACAACTAAATATCTTCAGTAAAATAAACTTTACAGTGCTGTTTAACCATGTGTCAAAAATGAAAGGAAGAAATAAATATGAAAGGCTTGGGAATGGAATGTTACACAAAGTGGTTTGCTGCTAGCCTTTTCTTGCACTGACAAACCTTGTGCGGAATTGTCTAGGGGTGAGGGAACCTACGGAATCTAAATGTACCTACTGATTTATGTTTTTAGTCCACTTGTTGCCACTTTCCTTAGTGCAGATTCCTGAGTTAGTATCCAGCAGCACTTCCTGTCTTCCCTGGTGCACACATGCGCAGCAGCGGCATTGAGATACAATACTGCTTCTACACATTCTTGCAACAGTGATGAAGGAAAAAAAAGCAGAGCTGTAGCAGGATTATGATGCCGGAACCTACAAGAGGAAGAGTGTCAAGAAAGAGGAAGCAGTAGGGGAGAAAATAAATACTTACATAAACATATTTAGCCTCCTTCCTAGGCTCCCTCACCCCTAGACAATCTTTTATTCTCCTTTAACTTAAATTGCTACCAATGTGTAACTACTATAAAGTCCAACAGACATTTTCCTGCTGAAAAACATCTGTGGGTGGGACTGGCAAGTAGTTACACTGTGATGTAAAGTATTTCAATAGGGGACCTGCAGGAGGCAAACTGCCACCGCTGGGAAACATTATGAAAACCAGTAAGCTTTCAGGGGATACTCTTACTAAATCACTGCATGCAGCTTTGGGAAAGGGTTTCTACCAGTTAATGAAGTTTGACACTAACGTAGCCATTTAGCAAAAACGAGCAGTAAGTACCTACTCCGTTGCCGACCGCTTCAATCCTCCAAGGCTGTCAACTAGCCGGGTGCTCAGGAAGAAACAGACATCCTCATATAAGCAAAGTTAAACTTGAAAATACTTCCGGCACTCCAATCATTTAAAAAACTTTGTTTCTCTTTATTTTACCACATGGGCATTAAAACTTTAAAACCAACAGTAACACAACGCCTACGCGTTTCAAGCGTAGCTCTTAATCATGGCATTTACAGATAAAAAGAACAATTAATTTATATAGTAAGCTCACTTACTTCCGGCTTCCTCCTTATTGGTCCACGCTGCACATATAATCAACCTTGGGGAGAGCACCCGTTGGAACATGCTCAGTTAAGCTTTGCAGCCCTGTAGCTCTAAAACTTGATCGCATCCTCATATAGAAGGCTCCAAAAGTCTCGATCTATATCAGAGCAAAGTAAACCGCAACCAGTGCGGCACGCACATTGCCTCCCTTGATCATTGTAATAAATACATAGATAATTAGCCAAATATTTGGAGTGAGAGTCGTATCAACGTTGTTACTCTCATAGTTCAAACATTATTCTAGTAACGACTCATGCCTTCCATGTGAAACTGAAAGATATTATCCAGTATGGGCCGTAGTCTTGGGATCTTTAGTGAAAAAGATTCAATAGGATGGAAGTCAAAAATCCTATTATACTATGCTTGGACTTAGAACATGGGATAGATTGACTCAAATGGGGGGGAAGGGATGGATCTCTCTCTCCACTGACAACAGTGGAATCACTAAGTTACATTTCACCAGATTTAAAACTGCAAAAGTGGAAAAGTAATGGAATAACAAACATAGAACAATTATATTTCAATCTTAAACTTAAAGGTATCTCAATGAGTAATAATCACTTGGAACAGCATTGTAAAATATTAATGAGATGGTACTGGGTGCCCACCAGACTACACCAAATTTTCCCCTCCACATCAAAACTCTGTTGGCGTAACTGCAACAGAGAAGGCGACATAGTCCACATCTTCTGGATGTGCCCAAAAATCTGCAATCTATGGAAAAAAATATTTCAACTGATCCATAGAATCACAGGGAAACCCTTGCCAACCAGACCTGAAATAACACTGCTACATATATACCCTCCAAAAACACCAAAACCAACAAGAATTATAGCCACACACCTAATTTTAGCTACCAAATTATGAATAGCAAAGTGCTGGAGGTCACCCAAAGTGCCGTCATACTCTGCAATCATTAAGACATTTGATCTGAATGCTGAATATGAAAGAATAAATGCTTGTAATCAAAACCAATATGAACAATATCTAAAAAATTGGGAAAGTTGGATATCATTTAAAGAAATAAATCACAGTACTTTGACTCAACAACAAATAGAACTACAGCTATAGAAAAGAGACTGAGACCGACAATTAATGTTAAAAGAATGTTTAATAATGTTATGAAGTTGCATCACAGATAAGAAAAATGTTAAAAGGAAACAATGATTTTGTAACAATAGACAAATATGTATGTAAAAGAAATATGATTGTTAAAACTAAAAAACTTTAATGGAAAAAAAAAATCCTATTATGCCCTTGTTTCATCACTTACCCAAGATCCACAAGCCTATGAGCCCCACATGGAAGGCCTATAGTCGCAGGGATCGGCTCTATGTTTGAGCCTGTCGGTCACTGGCTTGATGCGACATTACGTCCACTGGTCACCAGGCTACCATCACACCTCAAAGACACAATGCAGGTTCTAACAATGGCAGATAGTGTCAAATGGGAATCTGATTTTAGCTGGCTGACGGTGGACGTGGTGTCGCTTTATTCTTCCATCCCACACCATCTTGGGGTGGAAGCTGTGCGCTGGCATCTTAACACTTATAGCAGCTACAGTGCCACCTTAATAGATTATATTACACTATTACTGGACTTTCTATTGACACATAACTTCTTCAAATTTATGGATCAGCATTTTTTACAGATACAAGGAATGGCCATGGGTGCAAAATTTGCACCCACGTATGCGAACTTGTATATGGGTTGGTGGGAGTGGCATACAATCTACTCCTCAACCAATACATTATATGTGCAGCGTGGACCAATAAGGAGGAAGCCGTAAGTAAGTGAGCTTACTATATAAATTGATTGTTCTTTTTATCTGTAAATGCCATGATTAAGAGCTACGCTCGAAACGCGTAGGCGTTGCGTTACTGTTGGTTTTAAAGTTTTAATGCCCATGTGGTGAAATAAAGAGAAACAAAGTTTTTTACATGATTGGAGTGCCGGAAGTATTTTCAAGTTTAACTAACGTAGCTCTGTTAATAGCGCTTCCGTATCAGTTTAATTACTGAAGAAGTTTAGTGCTGGACTCTTTTTAAGTAAACAAATCCTTCCCTACCCATTGTTTTCTATTACTCTGTTGACAGTGCATGTTCATGAAGTTCCTCAAAAAGCCCATTTTATAAATGATGGTTTCAATAGGCAATTAAAAAACAAAATCAGGAATTCCACTTTCAAGATAACATTTTACCAAGTTCCGTATGATAGTAACTGCCATGTCAGTCCAAAGAGAAATTTTATATTTCCTAATATTAGTGGCTGTTAGGACCTGAAGAGGACTACACCCCATATGTTCACACAGAGCAGACTGCAGAAGCTCTAACACTTCTTCAGCCTGCACTCACACAGTTTAGTAAATGCTGTAATTAAATCAACCACCCCTAGAAAGGAGTTTCCACAGTAACACTATGCTAGGTACTGTATGCGCAATTAAAACCCATAATAAAATACTGGCAAAACTCAGCCCATTCCTTTCAATGGTGATCACAACAAACCACCTGGCGTCATGTTCATAGGTGGTTTACTGACAAAAACACATGAAAAAACTCTGGTGGCGCTTTGTCAAGCAGTTGGCATTGAAGTGAATGAGCCAGTTTTGTAATAATTTTTACTGAATTGAGTACGGATGACAGAACGTCTAGTGGAGCCTCCCTTAAAAAGCTTACAAAATACTTAGTAAACAAAACCTCACTATTGTACCTTATGGGCTTCTCAGTTGCTTGGTATGTTCCATTCATTAATAATATACAGAAATTGCCAGTCAGATCGTCTGGCAGAACCTGGCTGAAAGAAAGCATTTGCTTTCCTTGTTAATCCGTTCCTACGGTAAGGAAAGCAATGCATTACATCTGCATCAGTGTAACGCAATGTAAGTATCGACCAGACATAGCAACCATGACCTCAAGTTCCTATGTAAATACCCTGGGGGAGGACCCTTACTCAATTTATCCTGGACCTGAGTAGCAGTGCCAGCAGTGGCGTCTGCTTGTGACAGATTAAGGGAACGGAGCCTTAGCACCTGTCGGATAAGTGCAGATCTTAATTTGGGGTGCTGTCGTCAGATGTTATGTTAATTATTTACAACTTAACTTTTTTTTACATAGAAAAGTTATTTTTGGTCCGATAAACTCAATGGAAACCTTTTCAAGGTGTCTACTTCAAGACTGTGGCTTTTGAGGGGAGGGGGAGATTGCTGCACACCACATTTTGATGTCAGTTTTAACTGTAGAATTTAACTTCCTGGACAGATTTATCCTTTGGATACACTGAACCTATATATCCATTAAAGGGTACGTAAACACTGTTTATAAAGACAAAGACTATCCTTTATATCCTTTAAGTGCAAATCATTCAATCGTTGCTGGTACTTATGTACAATTTTGATGTCATCTGGCACTAAAACAGCACTGTGGAGTCGGCCGAGTATTTTGAAAAAGCTAATTTTCGCCCTCTAATGACTGGGTCTGCCTCTAACTGTAAGTGTGCCATGCCAGTGGTACTATGTACATACAAAGACAATTTCAGAGGAACTCATCAACAGGGGCAATCCTTCTAGAGGTCTAGTAACCCGTAGCAACCAATCAGAAATCAGCATTCACTAGTATAGGGAAACTAGAATTCTAAAAGACACATTCTGATTGGTTTCTATAGGTTATAGAACTCTAGAAGGATGGCCCTGTTGATGAATAACAACCATTGTGAGGCAAGGAAAATAAAAGGTTGTATACCTGAAAGATGTATGACAAAAATTAAACACAAATAACTTGCTGTAGTCTCAGGAGCAATAAAAAAAAAGAATCGCCATGGAGGAAATGACATTAGCTATGGCGAAATTTATTAAATTCGTTATTTTTACCGAGCGATCGAAATTCCAGGCGATCGGAATTTAATTTTGGGGCGACCGTTTCGCCTTTAATAAATTTCGCCCTAGAAATCTATTAAAGTAAACGACTGCATCACTTTAAGTGATAAGATTCTGATTATTGCCAATCCTTGCTCGAGCATTTCCTGAATAGACCCTGTTTTTCCAAAAATAAGACAGTGTCTTATATTATTTTCATTTTCAAAAACGTGCGACCATGACAAATTTTCCCATTGTAAAGTCGCGACTGTTACAACCAGGGCATATTTTTGGAAAAACATGGTATATGGTGTAAGGCTAACAAAGGCAATTCGGAGATGCTGTGAACTTGGTTACAATTTTTTTCCCTGGGTAAGCTTCTGACAAAACACATGCTCTCCATGTTGGAACACTATATTTTGGTTGTGTAATCTATTTTGTAATTTTTTTTTTTCATATAATACACACTTTTACTTTACAATGACAAACTAGTGCTAATTAAACGCTATGAGAACTGCAAGGCACCATATGGGTCAAAATCAATTTTAGGTGGCCATTGAGGGTCACTGTTTAATTGGAATGTATGTGAAATATTTTAATTGTACTCAGCAGGGAAAAAAGATTAGAAGCTTTCATTAATACTCGTTAATATGCAAGTGAACCTGATTCCCTCTACAGAACAACCTTTTTCTAGTGCATTCAAGTATGAACTCGATAGACTTTAAGGGAAAGTTCAGGGTCCAGTGTGGCCTGTGATAGAAATATTATGTAAATTTATGCATATTTCAAACAACGCATTTTAAAGATCTTGCGCATTGAACGTATGTTGCCTGCCTGATTCCCCCATACTCTATGCAGTGTAGCTGGCAACCATACATATGCAAAGCACAGGTAACACTGCCTCTTTATTTCTGTGTTTAAAGTGCTACTACATTTCAAAACACACAGTGCTTGCCTGCCTAATTCACCCCAGTCATATAACACTGTTGTAACCTTCATTCTCCTTTACTTTGTATTGTCCATAAATTCCAATATAAAAAAAATCCTTCAAAAAGGGAATTTATACTGGCTGATGAGAAAAGCAGTATTCTTCTACTGTACGTTTCTTTTAGACCTGTAAACAATGGTTGCGGTTATCTCTAGTATGCGCCATGGTTCTTACACTTGTGTTGCAATTATTGCTGCACTTAGTTAATCCACTAGAATAAAGTTGCAGAATAGTCGCTACTGTCCATTTCAATTAGTGATTATACTGCAACTGTCATGCACTTTTATCATTTTTGTCCTTTTTGGACATTTTGTTCATTCTAAAAGCCTTTATCTTTCAAAAAAATACAGTTACAGAAAAAAGAAAGTCACAGGAAAATTACAACAAACTTAACTCTTGGCTACAAATTGTCGCAACACTTGCCAGAGTAAATGAGCCCTTACATGAGCAACTTTTTGCAACCCACAATGGCATTGTTTACACTGGTAATAGTGGTTAAAAAACCATTAAAATCGTAGTAAAATCATAAAAACCGTAAACTGCCACTTTGCTTTTAATTATAGTAGCGGCTACTGAGATTACAATGTAGCAAACTGAAGGAGTTATTCACTAAGGTGTGAATTCGACTGTTGAATTCTCAAACAGAGGATTCCTAGAGCAAATCTGCGACAATTTCCACATAATAAAGTCGCGACAATTCCTTAAAGTTAAGATTGCGACAATTTTCCCATAATAAAGTCGCGACTGTGACAATATTCTCTTTATAAAGATGTGACTGCGACAGTACCGTGTTTCCCCGAAAATAAGACAGTGCCTTATATTAATTTTTGCTCCCAAAGTTACACTATGTCTTATCTTCAGGGGATGTCTTACATTTCCCAAAATAAAAAAAAAAAAATCACACTCGTACAAAATAAAAAAAAAAAACAGGAACAAATACAATATTTAAAATACACTTTGCTGCCTTCCCCACAACTCCCCTCCCACACTGTGCTGCCTGCCCCACAACCCCCCTCCCACACTGTGCTGTTTTCCCCCCCTTCAGAGGACATGGAGTATGGAGGGGGTTAAACAGATCTTACTCACAATCCTATTTTCACCCCCTCCCTGCTCCATGTCCTCTGAAGAGGGGGAGGGGGCACTATCCTGGTGCTCGCTCCCTCCTCCTTTCCCTTTTTCCTACCCCTTCCCCTGCTCGACACCGTCTGCAGTAGATTAATGTTATAGCGCTCCTCACTTCCTCCCCCACTGCTTCTTGATGACATCATTAGTGTGCACCAGGGGAGGCAGAGAAGAGTGCTGTAACAGGAGGGTGTCTGCAGAAGCCAGTATTGGGGGTGTCTTATTTTCAGGGGGGTGTCTTATTTCAAATTCCACAATAAAACATCCCCCATGCCTTATTTTCGAGGGATGTCTTACTTTCGGGGAAACAGGGTAGCAGCCTATTGTGACTGTCTTCATCTGGCGAATTCACACCTATACGCAACAATTCGGACTTTAGTGAATAACCCCCTAAAGCTGGATAGATAGGTCAGTCACTGACTGCTGCTGGTTTAGCTTTAAGTAAAACCTCAATCTACTCCGTAAAGAGTTACTTTCTTCTAATTTTCTATAAAAGTTAAAAAGACAAATAAAAACACCTGATGAAAGAGCTCTGCCTGCAAAATGTTGCGTTGTACCTATTGATTGTATCATGTCAGTGGATGAAAGTGAATAATGTATTGTTCTTCTCATTTCTCTATTTGTTCACATTTTGAATAGGGCTTGTGGTAAGCAGTCATCTGTGAGAAGCACCTGAATAAATATTAAGATGTTCTCATTTGGTGAGAAGTATGGATTGTTCTCTTTTTAAAGGACCAGTAACAGCTGAAATAAAAACTGACTAATATCGCAAGATATCCCTACACTAGACTTGTATTCATATTATCTTTCAATTTATATTCTTAATATCCATTGCTTTCCCCCTTTTCATGGTTGCAGCCATGTTTCATCCATTTGGCAGACAAACCCGTTCTGTTCTTTGTAACGCTAGAAAAAAATTGGGAATTTAAACTTCCACAATGCCGCCAAATGACAATGACCGCCAAACTATTTTTTTTTCATCTCTGTCTTAATCAGTGCTTCAGTGTGGCTCAATTAATGAATTAACTATTGCATGAAATTAATCAGTATGGCTTCATTAGGATGTATTCATTTGTGTTTAATGAATAGTAGAACATTATACTATACTATAATAGTAGAACTTTAGAAGAATCTGGTTTTACTGAGTGCAGATATATTCTGGCATATTTTCTTGTAACAGATTTTTTACTGACTAACGGGAAGGGAGGCTTTCCACTATTAAGTAGGCACATTATAGGTGGAAGAGGGGAAACCAGGAACAGTCTGACCATAACGAGAAGACTGGGGTATGAGAAAATATAGTCAGGAGGGATTGTGGGAAGGGGGGCAGACAAGCAAACAAAAAGCCCTGTTTTTTTTTTGCTGCTGTTAAGACACAGAGCTCCCTCCCATATAAGCCCAAATTTCGTTTAATGCAATATGCCAGCAGGAGAGATGAATATGAAATCCTACTATTACACACACAAAAAAAGTCCTGGTGTTCCCCAATTTCACTCAATGTGCTACCTCAGTGCTATTAACGATGCACTGCCTTATCATACAATCAAAGTAGTCCGGGTGCAGGTGAAGCAGCCATTTCTATCAATCCAGTTAAAGCATACTTATATAAAAATTAAAAAACCACAATCTCTAAACATGATAAAAAACTTTCTTATACTTTATTTATCCATCATATTAAAAGCACAAAGCCATAACACCACACTGGAGTAAAAAGTAGGTTCAAACCAGCATCACCTACCTGGCCCATTAGTTAGAAAATTGAAAATGAGGTTTTCCAAGTTTAATCGGGCGAACACCCGGAAGTTTGTCGCGGTAAGTATCGCGAGATTTTTTTTCGATCGATAGTTACCGAGAGAAACTTTTTCCATTGAATATTTACATGTAAAGGTAGCCATACGACACTAATGTAAAACTACAGTATACTACAATAATGTAAAGTACGGCTACCCTTTCCATGGATATATTCAATGGAAAAAGTTTCTCTCGGTAAGTATCGATCACAACAAATCTCACGATACTTACCGCGAGAAACGTCCGGGTGTTCACCCAATTAAACTCGGAAAAGCTGAAAAGCTTCATTGCACATCCACAATCACTTCAATAAATACACTCAATTCAACACGAACCCCATGCAAAAGGGTTTAAGGCAGTGTTTCCCAAATGCCGGGTCACGACCCGGTACCGGACCACCGAAAAGAAATGGGTCACGAGCGCCGCTCATGAATATTCATGAACGGTGCTGTGCGCGAAGGTAAGGGACTTCGCGCACGGCACCGCTCATGAATATTCATGAGCGGCACTCTTGTGACCCGGTTATTTTTGTGCTTATCCTTCGTGCCGGGTCACGAAGGAGAAAGCACAAAAATAACCGGGCCACAAACAGGTAAACTTTGGGAAACACTGGTTTAAGGGATTAAGCTCTTTTTAAAATGATAAAACAATAAAAGAAAAACAAAAGTGCAAAAACTTGATTTAAACCAATTACAAACTACAAGAGGTCAATAATGACATGTTACATCCTATTGTGAATTCAAACCTTCAGGAACACGCGTACTCAATGTAGAAATCCAGTATACCTCTCGAACATATAACTGAGTAAATTACCTCCTCTTAAAGGGCAACTATAGTCAGATTACATCTTTACATACGTATATCACTGCTTGATATTGCAGTAGGAACCACAAGGCTTACAAGCAGGCCCTGAAATTAAACCCGGCAGGACAGTAGACAGCGAGTATTTAGGATAATGTAAATTGAAAATGTTGCATTGCTTAACCCAACCTAATATAGTGATTACCTTTCATTTAGCAAACAATAGTTTGTTTTTGTGCTTGTGTTGGGGATTGATATCCTTTCCTACAAGAGACTATGCCTGGGCTTATACCCCAAGATCCAGCCGTACAACCAGCTTCCAGAGCAGCATCCCAGTAAGTTCCCTTCTACTGGTTGCTGGGGGAAGGCATGGGGGCATCCCCTGTGTGGTCATACACTGGGGTCCATGGTATTTAAGTGACTCCATGGATCTCCGCCATAAAGGGAAAAAAAATCATCATCAAATCAATTTTTTTTCAAGCTAATCTACAATACACCTTACTTTAGGCTCAAAAATAGTGTCTCAAGTCTCATATGACAGACACTGAGCTGAAGCATTGCCTGTATCTCTGTCACAGCATGAGATATGACTGTCACAAAAGCAGCAAATCAGTCTTCATACAGGCACAAAATGTGATTTAGGCCTATTTCACATCAGCAAGATAAATACAAGTTAAATTGCACCAAGCAATAAATTAATTGCACATGATGAAAATGTTAAGTCAGTCACCAATAAAATGAATAAATAAAATCAACACGCAGATGGTATTAATTCATTTAAGTTTTAAATGGCGCACTAAGTGGTTTACTGCCTAAAAAAACATTAAATGAACTCCATCAAACTGTAATTCAGCAAAACGACTGGTGTGCCAATTCCAAAAAAGGAATTCTTTTCTATTTTATTACCAGACTAAATAAAAGTGCCTGGCTCTTTAAATAATAGTATATTATTAAGTATAATGCAAATATAATTTGTATATGGTAATAAAATAAGTACTGTTTTACGCCAGGGTCACAAAAAAAAAAAGTGCGTCATGAAAAAAAACATTATAAATATGTATAATTTTATTTATAAAGCACCCCAAATTTACGCAGCGCTGTACAATTTAGCAATACCAATGTAATACAGACATGGGAAAAGTGCATTATACATTACAAGTGAGTAACTTACAAGCATAAAATCACTTTCAAATCCAGGTTGTGATTGATACAAGAGGATGGAAGTCTCTGTCCCATAGAGCTTACAATCTTTCTGGGAGAAAGACTTACATATACAGATAGAAGGGTGATACACAGACATAAAATAATGGTCGATATACATACACTGTTACATTTGCGTTTCATAGAGAGGAACATACGCCGGAACGCTAAATGTCGCATTTTGCAAGTGTATGGACGCGAACAATGCGACCAGATTAGTAGCAATGAGAATTGAACAATAGCGGTCATACAGGGAAAAAAGCATTGTGCAAGTCCTTATTGCTTCTATATAAAACGAGTCCTGAAAATACACCAGTGTAAATGTGCTGCTGTATTTTCACAACATGCTTTTTTTGTTTTTTTAAAACAAGTGCACATTTGCACTAGTATGTCACCTGCCTTTAGCGTCATTTAGAGTCTGACTCCAGAGGCACAGTAGTCAATTACCTAAAAGAAAAAATATCCATAATGCAATTTTTCTGTAATTAGCATCATGCAATGACAGATGGCATCTGACTAAATACATCCACATCTGATTGGAGCTGTAGCAAAACAAGGTTGCAGGATGCTAAAAATGTGTCAAGATCATTGTGCGAACGTGCAATTGTGATTTACAATGAGTTAGTCTGACTGACCTACCCAAAACCTTGTAGTGCAAAGAAGCACACTGTGACAGAAACATAACAGCTTGCTTTATGAGAGCAACAGCTGAAAAAATACAAATCCAAAATTACAACTCAAATCAAGATAGATTACAAAAAAATGTAATAATAATAAATGCACGGTTGCAAAAGGCTGCTAACATTGCAGCAATGCATGTTTAAAACTATCCGGTGAAGCCTTCATTTCTTTCAGGGTAAAATATATCTGAGTTACAATAAGGGTTTACTTAATTATCTTTCATATGTATGTATGTATAATTTTATTTATAAAGCACCACAAATGTACGCAGTGCTGTACAATTCAGCGATACAAGTACAATACAAACAAGGGAAAAGTGCATTAAACAATACAAGTAAAATATTACAAGGATACATCAAATTACCGGTAAGTGCTAGGTTGTGACTGACACAAGATATGTTCAGTAAGAAGTACTGACGGGATATTCTGCACAGACAGTCTTTATTATCTGCACCGTACTATTTACTGGTAGGAGTAGACATTGCTGTGATGTTCTTTTGAAAAACACATTCTTTTGATTCAAAGACTTCAACTGAAACAGTGGCCTTCAGTGGTCTACATAAGTCATCATGGAAAAAATATCCTCATTCTAGAAGTTTCACTCAACAAGACATACAATGAGAATCAGATTAAAAGAACAAAGGCAGCAAATGACACCACAGGACAATCAAGATCCCCCCCCCTAAGAAACATTGAATGAAAAGGCTTTGTTGACTTCTGTGTCACAGTAGCCAGCTAGCTGAGGAACCTACACTGGTTTTGTTAGACTGTTTTTGTTTTTTTGTTTAAATATAATAGGATCCACAAATATTATTACAAGAGAAAATGTATTTTTCTTCAACCTTGTATAAAGTTTACTAATGTGAATTATCACTGAAAAAGGGGGTTTATTTTATTCATGAAAAATAAATGGGATACAACTTTTTTTTTCTTCATTTGAATAAAGGAATGATTAACCTGTTCCTTCTTTACTATCACAACAATGCATCTCGTGTTAGGATTGGGATAAAGGTTATGCTTATATCAGAAAGGTGAAGCCCTGTATCGTGCACAGGCTACAATGCCATAATAAAAAAACTATTGTTTTCATCAGTGCAGTCTGGTGAACCTTGGCATTCTCCTTTGTAGGGGTAGGAGTTGAGGGGATTCCCTCTATTGTATTTGTTCTATGTTTTTTTCTTTATTTATGATTAATTATACTGACAATATGAACTTGATTGTGTTATAATAAATTAATTACAATATACGGTCACACAAAGAGTGCAGTATTTTTAGCCCTTGTGTTTTGTTTCTTCAAGCACTAAATATGTTGTTGAACTTATTAGCCATTGCCTGAGATAAGTAACCCGTTCAAAAGCAGAAAACTGAAAACGGCATATTTTTGGAAGCACCATCAGTTTGCCATGATATGACATTATCTTTAGCTTTCTGTTTTGTTCTCTGAGCCGTTTCTTATTTAAAACCAAGGGGGCTGCGCCGTGTACTCATATACTGCATAAGGTAAAGGATTCATTGCTGCAAACTCGGCAGAAGCTGGCTGAGGGCAGAAACAGCATAGACTTTACCGGCGCTGGCTGTCCCGCCTCCTTAAGCCATGGCTCACACTGGTGAGTTTTCCTCTATTTTTTAAACGAAAAAACAAAACAAAAAACGCACAGCGAAAAACATTAGCGCATCCACACTGGGAAATTTTCCTACGCACAAAAAAAAATAAAAATTAGCATTTGGGTTGGTACTTCCATGCACCTCACTTACTCTGCGCTTTTCCCTCGCTAAATTGCTATTGTCACTAATGATGTTACATTTTTTGGGTCGCTTTTCACATGGTCGAAAGAACATGACATGAAGCATCCCTAGCGTTAATTAAGCGTCCCTAGCATTAATTACTTTCTATGAAATGCTAGTGTGATATTGCACAGCAGGCAGTCATTACTTTCTATGTTTGTTTATAAGAGTATATTTTTGGATTTTTTTTGCCATGCTTTTTTTTTTTTTTTCTTTAAACAGTGGCCTTAGAGATGCACAATTCGGGTAAATTTGTACTTCTGGGCATATGTCCAGAGGAGGGGAGAAGAACAAGCACAGCAGCTGATAACAGACTCAGATCTGGGGCATATTTACAAAGACCTATTCAATCTTATCAGTTGATTTCACCAGGTTTTGCTATATCAGCTTTCACTTCTCTGTACTTTGCAATTACCCTTATTTTTACAGGATTGATAAAATATTTTCCTATCGAAATAAATCGTTAACAGGGGCACACTTTGCAACACTTTTCTATGAAGGTCCCTTCCATTACAGATGGATATCTGTAATACACTTTTCCCATGTCTGTATTGTACTCGTATTGCTGAATTGTACAGTGCTGTGTAAATTTGTGGCGCTTTATAAATAAAATTATACATATACAAACATATCGATGTCTCTTTTCGATGGGAAAATATTTTGGACTTAGGCTAAATGACAGGACCATCTCCATAAGGAATAATGGGTTTTTGCCAGCCTGAGGGTGGAGATTACTTTTGGTTTTTGAAGAGTTCAGTAAATTACCTAGATTGTAAGCTCTATGGGGAAGGGACCTCCAATCTCTTGTGTCAACCACAACCTGGCATTTAAATTGCCGTATCCTTGTGATATTATACTTGTACTGTACAGTATAATGCACTTTACCCATGTCTGTCCTATATTTGTATTGCTGAATTGTACAGTGCTTAGTAGATTTGTGGCGCTTTATAAATAAAATTATACATATAAAAAGGAGAACACAGCAACACTATTAAATACAGACTGTTTCCCTTGCATTTACAAATCAAAAAAGGTGTTAAACTTTAGTAAAATGTGCCCCTCAAGTGTTAGGAAAGATTGCACTAAGTAAGCTTTATTCCTTCCTACAAGCGCAAGCAGCCCTTGACTTTAACCCTGAAAAAAAAACAACACACAACTAAGCAGGAAGCTACTAAATGATACGGCCAAAAGGTCAGCACACTGCTTAACCAATAGCAGTCAGGCACTGTTTTCTTCTCATGCTGCCTGACTTTCAGAACAAAAAGTGGAGGGGAAATGGGGGGAGGAAATGTCAGTTCTAATTAAGGGAAACAAATGGCAAGTATTATTTCTTCCCTAATTTTTTTTTTTTTTTTTTAGATTTGTGTCAGCAATTGGCTTAGTATAAAGGAGTTTTATATGTGTGTGTGCAGTTATATCAGCACCATAGTGCCCCTTTATATTTCCATAGAATACAATGGACAGAGTGATGGCAAGTTACAAGACAATAATACCAAAAAATGCCTCATATTTATTTATAGTCATAAGAATTTTGATTTTTTTTTTTGGGTGTTTCCAGTGCTTTAAATGATATGTGCAAACAACTAACTTCAAAGATAACATTTTTAAATATAAGATATAGCAACAAAAAAAAAAAAAAATCAAATGTTTGCATTTCATTTTCTGGTATTGTAGGTCTTTTATATATCATTTAAAAGTGCGTTATTAAAAATAAATACACTGATTTATTAGTATATGTCCAGATTAAATTATGTCAGACACAGAGGAAATATAGAGGGTTTATTTGCTATTGTGATCACTGTAAATCCTGCCGTAAGGCTGCTGGTGATAAGTCAAATTCTTACATAGGATATGTTGACTTCTGTGAACTGCTAATGTCCTTTGAAAGAAACAAACACGGTAACATAAAAGAGGTCATTGTTTAACACCTGGCTCTTCAAAGAAAAACTTGCCCACAAAACCCTGATTTCACAACAAATGCTTTATTCAGTAACATTTCAAAGAACACAATGAGATGTTCTTTGGTGTTAACAACAGTGTATACAAGTCAATTAGAGATGCATAGTATGTATGTGTCTGCAGTTAAATACTGTATGCAACCCGCAATGTGCAAATAAACTCACAGTAAGGGCTCTTCCACAAGGCTGTGTTTGACACAAGTCAGTGGTGATACCCTGCGGTGAAAACACCACAATCTACTCTCAAAACTCCCCAATTGCTTGCTGCCAAAACATATGGTGTTGGCAATACTAAAGCATCCTCTGCACCAGGGTGCAGCATTCTGTTACATATCTACCCAGACTGTTTGTCCCCAGCACCTTCCTTTTACTAGGGGCTCCCCAGGGCACCTTTATACAACATGGTTTTTACAAAGGCCGGCAATTCATCACAATCAAATGGACTGGCCTAAAATTACCATATAACCCATGCACCATATTGAAATTTCAGCATAGGCATTTGTAGAGCTAAATGTATGTGGCAGAGTATCTGAGAAGTGAGTATGTGGGTAAAAGATAGGTAGATTTAAATTTGTCTGGAGCATTTCAAACACAAAAATTGTAACGCTAAATTGTTCCATTGATCATTGTCCTTATTTTCTATTTCTATTGTTGGAGCAGTGTTACTAAGAGGGCCAATTCATCAAAGAGTAACTGTATTAAGTGAATATTACATCCTTTTTATGTCAACATATCCCTAGTTCATGTCTAAACATAAGCCCTGTCTTCAAGCCCCTACTTCACTACTTTGATCCGGCAAAGTCAAACAGGCGACTTTGGCACAGTATGCCTTGCCAGATTCACTAATTCAGCGCAGTCTGACACATGCAGACAAAGTAGTGAGAAAAGTTCCATAAGTCTGCAGCCATCGTAAGTATGAATTAGATGTGAATTTGCAACATTGCAGAGTCTGATGAATAGGCAGAGTTAGAAAAGTGGCAAATCAAAGAGAATTTGGACCTTTAAGCGGCTGTTCAGGCTATCATGAATAAACCCTGGGGTGTTTTGTCTGGAGTTCAAATTACGGTCTCTCTCTCAGAGTTTTTTGGGATAGCTGTACTCCAGACACCCATCAAAGGCCTACCTTGAAAAAGTCAGATCATAACATGTGACCCATGTGATTTTAACGCAGATCAAAATTCATAGTGAGTAATGTTAAGGGAGAATGTAAAAGAAATGAAGTTATTCCATATGCTCATTTAGGTGATACATGTAAGTGCAGTTTGTATTGTCACTTCATTGTAATGTTGTTTGAGCACTAAAAATAATCTACATTTGGAGCAGCTGTCAACTATGTTTTTTCCTCCAAATCAAGAACTAACCAGTGGTGTCCTTGCAGTGTCATGATCCCCTCTGGGTTCACTACTCCTCTTCAATATTTCTGATTGAGCAACTACATAAGCATAACACTGCTTCTGATCTTGGTCATCTCAGTGATTTACGGCAGCGCTGAAGAAAATAACATGAACAGTAAGTACAGTCAGCCCTCTTATACAGAATCAACCCTTTGTTAAATAAACACTTTTCCTACTTCTTCTTCTTTAAATCACATCCAACTAAACAGAAACTTGCATCTCCATTCAAGGATGAACAGCGATGCCAGCAATGGAAAAGCATAACAGCACCAAAGTCGCGTCACGTAACAGATTTGGCAGACAGTGCGCGTGCATAAAATGAAGTACGAGCTCCGGGAAATAACATAACTGCTGCAACAAATGTAAACAGGTCGCCATTTGAAAGGTGCTGCTTCCTAGCAACGTTATGTGAAAGTGAAGTTACATTAAACTTCCAGTCGGTAGAAATCACTGCTGTTGGTATAAATTATCCCTAGGAAGTAAATAACAGCAACATCTGTACCAGCTTCTGAGTTTGCCAAATGTTGCTAATCAGTTCCAGCCCTAATAATTAGCAAAACGTTTTTAATGTAGAGTTGTAGTCATTTATTGGACAAAAACAATATGCACAATTTACAAGTAGAGTTTTACTGTCTTTTAGACAGAGATCAGGAAGGCAGTGTTGAATGCACTGTTTATTTGGACTCAGAACATTACTTTATATTTATATGTACAGTGGGGAAAAAAAGTATTTAGTCAGTCAACAATAGTGCAAAAGTTCCACCACTTAAAAAGATGAGAGGCGTCTGTAATTTACATCATAGGTAGACCT